>CM033693.1:7703488-7756719 GCA_019514585.1 Dendrobium officinale | reverse complement strand
GACCGACCGGAAAAAATCCGGGTTTGGTCAACACGTAGTGATAACCGTGTCGGGACCAGGATTCGGATTTTTGACCGTTTTATAAAAGGTCGGGTTCGGGTTGAACCGACAACCCGCGGGTCCAAACCCGAATTGACCCGTTTCGCAAATCAGATGCTCAGGTCGTCCCGTAAGGCCAGCTTGTCGCGTGCGTCCTCGTCACCCCCCCCCCCCCCCCCCGGTCTCGGACTCCAGCGGAACTCGCGCGCGTCCTGGCGTCAAGCTCCGGGGATCCGCTACACCCGGCGAAGCAGAGCGCAGCGGATCCCGCACTGGCTCACTCCCGCGAACTGGTCCATCTGGACTCCGCCGCTGGCACTGACCAGGCGAACTGGACTCCGCCGGCAGCGGATCCCGCACTGCGGCACTCCCGCGAAAGCAGCGGATCGCCGGATCCCGCACTAGCGCAGCTCCGCAAACTCGACCGTGTCCAGCCGCACTCCACACCTCGGGCGGATCCCTCCTTCAGCGCACCAGCTCCACTATCCGCTCTGCAGGCGTGCTCGCGAGTCCGAGCCGCGACTTGGACTCCGCGCTGCAGCCTGCCGCTCGCAGATCCCGCACAGCCGCACTGGGTGGGCAACCCGGCAACCCGGGCCGGGTCCGGGGTTCCCGGTTGAAATGACCGACCCGTTTGTAAAAAGGGTGGATTTCGGGTTTGACCGTTTATATACGGGTCGGGTCGGGTTCGACCCGAACCGGGGCGTTGACCGAATTGTCACCCCTAAATGAAGAGGCTCTAACTCGACAGTCAGTCACATCAGAACGAAGACAATTTTCTTCAAAAGGGTCTATAGAACATTCTAGAGAGAGAATGAGAGAAATTATTTGGTATGTGTAAACTGAAAGCCAAATTTACAAATTCAACCCTTATAAAAGTCTAAATTCAATTCTAATGCTAAATATCATAATTCCTCTATCGTTTTGAATTCCTAATATATTATAATAAATTAATAACAATTTGATGAATCCAAAATATTGAAGCACCCACCATTAATATTTTGATAATTCAAGATATTATTTCTAAAATCACAAATTTTCTTAAATTTAAAATAAAAATAAAAATATTATAAAATGCTATGAAATTGAATTATTTTACTTGAATTGTTTTAAATGATAATTTTATACAAATTTACCTTCTTTCTTAATATTTTTGGTAAATTCAAAATATTAATTGCTCTTATTTTTTCAAATTAAATAGTTTTGATATTTTCAATTTATTTATTTGAATGGCTAAAAAAAGATTCATTTTTTATTCATATTAATACAAAAATTTTCTCATATTTACTTAATTTTTATCATACCTTTTACTTGATAAGTTTTACTATGCACTATAACTCACACACACACTCTTAAATAAGGCTCTAAGAGATCTTATATGCATCCCAAGGTATAGTATAGATTTAGATCAAGATTGTAATTGGTGTTGTTGTAGATCCTATTCTCTATAATGTCTGAGGTGTGTTAAGGTAAACTTAGTTGAAACATGATCTTTAAGTGAAAGTGAGACAAAATTTTCATATGATATTTTAATATCAATGCAAATTATAATATTTACTATATATCAAAATTATAAATAATTAAAAAAAAAAAAAACACAAATGTTGTTATGAGGTTTTTTAAAAAATAGTATCACGACCACCCAGCCAACACCTCTGAAAGCTAACCACCGTATTTAGCCACCGATGACTAACACATCCATCTTCCACTATCGGTAATCAGAAACCGCCACCATTCAAAATCGCTGCCAACTACCAACGTCAGCTGGTGATACATCACTAGCAAACGCCAAAGCGATACAAAACTGCCTCTAATTTAAAAAGGAAAAGTTCTTGCAAAATCAATTAAAGGCACATGCAAAAGAATATGAAGAGTACTATGTTCAACCACTTCATCAAATAAAATAACTATTGAGGAATATTACAATTAAAAATAACAAAGTGTAGGATACCTTCAACTGTCCCTTAAACTTGGACCATTCTCTCCATATTTCCTTATAATGCAAAGCTTTTGAGAGCTCTTCTAGCTTCGTGGATCATCATCATGACAACAATATGAAAATAAAGATAAATTCCCAACTAATCCTTCCGACATTTGGCCATTATTTTAGTGCTTGATAAAAAGATAAGTGCCCACCTTCTCTTCTACCAAAAGAAATCAATTATGAAGTTGATGGCCACTTTATAAACTAGGCAACTAAGTCATCGTCATCTACTTTTTTTTTTCCCCATTAACGGTTGAACAAGCAACAAACCCATGATCCTTACTTCTCAACAACTATAAGAAAATGGAACTTAACCACTCATTCTTTAAGATGTTTAGTAGCCGAGAATGCATCATTTTCCCAACTAAAATGATTTGAAAAGAAAGGTTATCATTAATTAATGTATCAAATGGAAACTAATATACTTTGGGTTCATTTGTGATAGCTTTCTTACTGCTTTTTAAAGCTGCTTTCTAGTACAAAAATTTCTTGAACTAAAACTTTTTGTATTAACAAATTGTTTTAAAAAGCAGTAAGAAATATGTCCCAAATGAAGCCTAAGTGGCATAAATTGCAGTGTTTTCTATAATAAAAGTGTATTATCCAGTTGTGTGAAAGCTTATTTAGAAGTTTTTTTTTTTTTTTTGAATTGGGCAAATGAATGAATAAAATTGTTAATTTAATAGTGTTTGGATTTTTTGTTAGAGAATCCTTATTTAAATTGTTAATTAAATACTTGATTTAGAAGTAATTTCGATGGCATATATCTTAATCACAATGTACTCCTAAATTTAAAATCAATAAATTTGTGGTTGGGAAAATAAAATTAGTAAAATAAGGATGGATAACGTAATTTTTTTAGGAGGAGAAAAATAATCTCTTTCTTTTGAGACGTGCATGGCAGAAAAATAGTTATTATGTGCTCAAATGCATTTATATTTATGAATTAGCTATCCTATTGGCCAAGATATCTATCTTAGTTTCCCTATAATAAAAATCTGCTAAACAAAAAATCAACCATGATGATCTTGCTATACATCAAGCATATAATATCAAACATCCAAAAAATAGAATTGAAATTTTATTAATGGTATAACTTTATTTATGCCATGAAATCATACCTTAAATAAACTTCTAAAAAAAGACATAAAATTATCAACCTCATTTCAATGCAAAGATAGGCATTTTTTTATGTTTTTTGTTATATATGTTTATCAATGAGATTTTGTTTGGGACAGCTTTCTTACTGATCTTAAAGCAGCTTTCTAGTACAAAAATTAAATTTTTTGAGCTAAAAATTTGCTTTAAGAAACAGTAACAAAGACCTCCCAAATAAAGCCTCAATAGCATGCTTCAACTTATCTCACTCAATTCAGTTATATATAATACCCAACTGATGAATTACTTAAGGGAATAACACCATTTTTGACATTGAATAACGGTATTAGTCATGATTGACCACTATTTACTTGCCCAACCCTTATTAAACTTGGTAAAAATTGTTAATCTTAAGATGAATTTTAATTTAGTTTCGATCAATATGTTTAAGTCGATTTTATAAACTCATAATAAGGCAAAAGTCGACAATTTTAATTTATCATGGTCATGAGTCAAGAAGAAACATGGCATGCCATGAGCATCTACATGGCATTATCAAGGCTATAAAAAAAAATTTAAGATTGATGATGAATACAATTCAGCCTATGGAAGACTGTCATCCAACAATCCTAAAACTTATATATATAAAAAAAAAAATTAGTGTTATAGAGAACAAATTACTACAACAAATTTAACGTTTTTCTGCCGCAAATCTATTGTAAATCCATCACAAAATAAACGACCGAAATTTCTTTCACAAATCCTCTACAATTTCAAAGAAAACTTTTTCCGTCGCTAAACTCGCTGCATATCCACCACAAATTGCAAACTTTCTTATAGTGAAAAGTGATGGGGTCAACCACACTCTGGTTTTAGATCCTATGTTTAGGAGGTTTGATTTGTTTTAAAGAAGAAAAAAGATAAGGATGCCCCATATAAAAATCTTAGAACTTATATTTCGGGGAGTTATATTCTTTAAGGGAGAGCAAAGACAAATAATATTCAGCGTAGGGTGGCCTGTGTTACCCTAAGATCTTAAGAAGTGCCCTACCCTAAGATATCACATAAAACCACCCAACTAAATTCTTTAAAAATATTTTAATGGATAAAAGAATTATAGGGCTTATTTGAGTTTTTTTTTTTGAATTAATGTAATTTTAATATTAAAAAACCTAGTTAAAAATGTCCTAAAATGCATTCAAGGATTTTTCTCACCTATTGATGGTGATTTGGACTTATTTGTATGAAAAATAGATTAGTAAATTTTATTGTTATTATAATTCTTACAGATTTTTAGCCCGTAAAAAATAATTATTAAAATTATTAATGGTGGGTGAAAATTGACCTAGGTTGGATAAATAGCTAATATGACAAAATTCATATTTTTAAAATGTTCTTAATCTACTTTCGGATACATATCCAAAGTGATGAAGCACCCACACAAAGTCTAAGGATAAGATCACAAACCAATACTCTACATTAAGATTTGGGATATTCATCATACACAACTCTTCATGCAAGCCTATGAACATCCCATAATCCTCTTAAAACCATGGGAGAATATTTTAAATACTTAATTCAAGGCCCCTTGATGGGAAAATGGGGCATAATAGTCAAGACGAATTAATTTCACCATAAATTAATTTATTTGAAGACCACTTTACTTGTTATTTGACCTTGGTGAGTCCTTGGTTATGTTTTATTACCCTTTCTCCTCCTCTTTTTGAGATAATTTTCATCTCCTCTACATAGCCTCAATCCTCGCTTTTCTTAATCCAAAAACACATTGAATCTTGTCTAAACTCTATCAAATATTTCCTGTCATCTATCATAACGTTTTGGATAGAACAATGGGATCATTAAGGATACTGAACAATCGTAGTGAAGTGTATGCATGCCTAAAACTCTAACTATCTCAATAGAGATGAGTACTTACATATGCTCTAATTAAAAACAATAAAACTAGTGATTAATCTTTGTATATATTATCATTTAACAAAAACCTTGATTGATTCGTAATACTAGCACTCTATATCAAGTTTGGGTTTTCATTGCAATTATACAATTAAACGTGTTGTGTCAAATAATACAAACTTGAGTTGAGCATTCTGATGAGAATAAGTATAATCTCAATAATAGTATATTACTACTCCTCTTATTAAGAAAATTAGGTGGTGGTGCTAAAGTATGTGAATAACTAAAAGATTTGCAGACTAGGTTTTCTTACTCATCCATCATATGCAGAAGCCTATAAGGATTTTTAACAAACAGATCCTTGCTCACTATTAAATCATTTAAATTAAGATTGGATTATGTGATGATATTTTTACTCCTAATAGTTAGGTAGCTTCATCATACTTATGTTTGCCAATTTTAGTAACACCATAAATTATTCTACTTGAGATGTGCATGACAATATCTTATATGTTTCTCACAGTTATCATACCTAGACCCCATAATCTAAAATAAAAAATAAATTTGTTCTTATAATAGTTAATTAATGACCTCAAGGTTATATGAAA
The DNA here is from genome assembly GCA_019514585.1 of Dendrobium officinale. Taxonomy (NCBI): domain Eukaryota; kingdom Viridiplantae; phylum Streptophyta; class Magnoliopsida; order Asparagales; family Orchidaceae; genus Dendrobium; species Dendrobium officinale. The sequence continues at coordinate 7,751,076 of CM033693.1, read as the reverse complement.
GAAGGTTTGAAAATATATGACATTATTACAAAATAAAACATTCTACTGAAAGTTGACTCACTTTGAATGACCAGTGATTTTCTAGTATATATTATTAGGTTGAAGTACTACAATAAAGTTAGCTTATCCAAATTTCATAATGTTCAGTAAATCATTTACATTAAAACGTAAGGTAAAACCACATTGTTCAAGTATCATAATATCACCATATGTTCTTAATTGATAATCATCCATTCCAGAAGAGTTGCATTTGCATTAAATTGAATAAAGATGCATTCAAAAAAAAAAACAAAGATAAAAAATCTCATCCTTCTCTAATACTAAGTGGTGTTCAAATGATTGAAAGAGTGAATATGATACAAACAATTTTCAATGTTTCTACACTAGCAGAGTTTAAAGCCCTAGGTGATAAAGTTTGGCAGAAGTGAACCAAAAAGTGTATTTTTTTTATATTACCCTATTGTAGAACAAATTTAATCATATATAATTTAGATAATATACATATTGAGAAGAATAATTTTGATAAAATATCCAATAATTTGATGGGTGAGAAAGACAAAAAATGATAATGTGAATGTAAGAATGGACCTAAATTAGTACTACAGCAGAGACCCTCTTAAACTCAAAAATGTTTGAAATGATAGTATGTTTAAGATGAAAGTCCCATTTTCATTTATATTATAATAAATAAGATCAGTATGTGATTGGTTCCAAAATATAAAAATATCTTATGGGTATGCTTAGAATTTAATTAGATGTGTAGAAATGAGACTAGGAGATTATTTACAATGAAGAGTCATCATCTTCATAGAGTGTCTACTACCTATAGCATTTATCTTCTTACAAGATTCAATTTTAAATCCTTTGATTGAACTTAGTCTTTTTTAAGAGTTTATGTTTGAATGAAGAAGTATTAATAATGAGTGAGAAAAATATTCTATTCATTTTCTCCAAACATGTAAAGGTTTTTCCCCCTAGGTTCTTTGACTCAATGGAGCATCTGCTTATGTATTTATGTACCATATAAGGCAATAGTTAATTGTTTGGTTCAATGTCATTTGATGTATTCATTTTGGAGCTGGTATGTAAAATTTTTTATCTCTATTTTAATAAAAATTTCATGTTAAGATATGAGTAAACAACCTCTTATGACATCGATAACTAAACAAGTTCAAAAAATCAGTTAAGAATAAAACACACTAGAAGTGTCATATATAAAGCTTACTACTTTGAACCATATGTTACAAGTTATAGAACAAAGGTTGGGTGCAATTTAGATGTGAATTTTTTCCCATGTGGGAAGCCATATGGAAAATGCATATGTAGATATCTAACTTAGCGAGATTAAGGCTACAACATTGTACGTCTTTTTGAACTACCAAGAATTAAGCCTTTATTAGAGTAAGAATTTATATCATAGCTATTTTCATAAAATCAAGGTTAATTTCATGACTCTTACTAAAAGCCTTGATTTATAGAAAGTTTATTAGTTCCTTACCCATAAAATATACAAATGTTGCAGAAAAAAATTTTAGATGAGTTCCCAACATGGTCTAAGATATACGTATGTCCATATAAGTTCTATAAGGTATAACTAAATTTAATACATTTCAATACTACCCTAAGTTATCTTAATTACTCATTGTAGTGTAAGATTCCTAACCAAGAAATGTAATTCAAAAGAAGGGATTACAAGACCTCACATAGGTGGACCCATGCAAGTAGTTAACACCTGGCCCATTTTTCTCTTGAATTTCTTTAGATTTCACATTAGATATTGCAGTGAAAGGAAAAAACTGAAAATTGTGATGATTTATTAGAAAGGAAACTCACTTAGAAAATGAACAACAATTCTTCTTTGAGTGTGAGTGGTTTGATCCAGTACCAAACAGATGCACAAGGAAATATTCTCTTTACGATGTTATGAAAGTAAAGTAAAATATGGGACATGTTAAATTTTCTCCTTTTATCCAAGCTCATCAAGCAAGTCGAGTTTATTATGCTAGATGTCCTAGTAGATTGAGAGATAAATAGAATTAGCTTATTGTCATTAATGCTAAACCTTTAGGTACCATAGAGAAACATTATGTTACATAGCTTAAATAAAAAGAAGTGAAAATGTAAAATTTTTGGGAACTACTTAATGATGTTGATGATGATACCTTAGTTATTGCTGAGGTACAGTAAGAAGAAGTTGAAAGTTATAGTGATGATTGTAGTGCCAATCAGTTAGTTTATGAAAAAACATTGAACTCAAGTGAAACCCCATGTAGTGAAGATTCATGATTATTGAGTAATTTTAATTTGTTTATAGTTTATTTTGTAGTATAATAAATTTTGCTTTATAATACGCTTCTTTGGTTATATTTTGGTTGCTGCATTATTGAATTATTTTAATGTTTCACTTTTTTAGAAAAATTAGTGCCTATTTTATTATCTTATTTTTTTCTATTTTAGATGGCTCTAGTGAAGAGGCTCCATATAGATCTATTACATATATTTTTGGTCAGTGAAAGAAGATGACTATTGGCTCAACAGGGGTAAGACAAACTGATGGTCAATCTAGATCATAGTTATCTATCATGGGTGAACCTAGAGTACATATTTTCCTACCAATACTAACACCGAGCCTCTATTCCCTTTACCAAACCTTGATTCCCTTCCCCAAATCCTATGTAAGCCACCCCTTTTATTTGTACTATCCCCCACCACCATTCAAAGCAATCCCTTCCGCAAACTACTTATCCTCCACACTCACAGTTTTTTTCTATAATCCACCACTATAACAACCACATCTAGCTTGACCATCTACACCTACTGAGTAGAGGGGTAAGGGTGCTTCATCATTTATAGATGATCGTATGTGTATAGAGCTTGATAGTGCACGTAAGTATCTAATATCTTTATCATTATTATTTTAAAAGGATAATCCTACTATTTTGAATTTTTTTTAATAATATTATAGCTTAAGCTAGTCTATACAACCCACACATAAGCTTAGAGAAATCATAAGGAGAAAGTATGATACTCCTAATGTATCTTGAGAGTAAATACATCAATACATTTGTGAAAGGTTGATCAAAGAGTTTGAGGTAAGCTAGTATAAAAATTAGTAGTGAGTAATTTAATATTTTGAATAACTACGTTTGTAATGTCTAGGTCAAATAGAAAGAATTTAGGTGGTTACCCAAATACGATGATAGGATTAGAAAGAATTTTATGAAAGAGGGTCGACTTGCCTGAAAGACATGATTACTAATATTTACAAGTTGGGTGAGTGGCCTCTATGAATTTGTAAGCATGTTTTGGGTGACTTGAGTAGAGCTTGGGGCACCCTCAACAATACTAAGCTAAGGGAGTAGAACAAGAAAATTAGAGCTTCTAATTATGAGTGCATGGACAGCTCCCTTCATGCTAGCAACTTGATTCCTTACATCAATCATAGGCAAAGTCTGGTAAAATATGCTCCCTTAACTTAGAAAGATGTTAACTAACATCTAAAACATATATTTTTCATTTGTTTTGTTAACTTAAATAATTTTTTATAGAAAGAAGAACTTGATAGAGAATCCACTGCATTGGAGTTGCATTCTCACACCCATCATTGCTAGGAGAATCACTAGTAGGTTAATTAGAGATCAACAAAAGTTTATGTGAGTTTTAGAATTTGGATAATTATATGTTTATAAGTTGTATATATTAGGATTTATATGTATTTTATATATTTTAGGAGTATTATTTATTGCTTCGTGAGAGTTAGGCTTCAATTTTTTAGGGATACTCTACAAGAATAATAACGTATTCATACTATAGTAGTGGTCAAAGGCAATGGGAGGAATGTAGAATGTGAGAATGTATGAGTTAGGCTTACAAGCCTATGCATAAGAAGCAGAGTCATCCAATGTAGTAGCCTTCATAGATAGTGGCACTAAAGAGATAGTCAATCGGAGGGTGGCCACTTTGATATGCGAGATAAAGAAAATGCAATAAGTACAAGTTGATATACAAACAAAGCAAACTCAGATACTAGCAGAATTACAGGAATTCTTGGAGCAACATTGTCAAGAGCAAGCTCAAGAGGCTCAAGAGAGTAAGGAGATGGAGGATGATTACTTGTAGGTTTTTATTGTTGTTATTTTTATGTACTTCCTCAAGTTTTTTTTGTTTCATAAACTATTCGAGAACATATGAATTAGACTGGTTTATTTATTCTAGTTTTTCATATATTAATTTACCATGTAATTACTGATTTTTGTTAGAATTATTATTTAAATTTTTGTGATTAGAGTTATATGTTATCATGATATACTACTCTGTTATTATATGTTTCTTATATGGAATTAATTTTTAAAAAAAAATATTTGAAATTCCTTTTTTATTATTGCTTTTTTATGGAATTTTTGCTTAAATAAGTTGAAATGGGTAATGATAATTTTAATGGTGGAATCATCCAACAGAATTTTAGGCACACATTACCTCAAAAAATTTGCTGATAAACCCGACAAATTTTTGGTAATTATATTTGGCAAAAATTTTTATTTGATTTGACCGCCAAAAATCTGTCCATTTCAACATATACGAAGGATTAGGTCCACTGATACATCCAATGAATTTTTTTCCCCCGAAATCTATCAAAATTCCAATGGAAACATGATTTCTACTAACATATTTGAAAATTATTTACATCTGCTGGAAAATAAAATTTTTTATTGCTATGCTAAATTTTCTGATGAATTTTTCAAAAGAAAATTAATGAATTTCCTATAATGTGTCAGGTAATAATTGTTTTACCATAGCAATCTAACAACAATGGTCAGATGATGTAGAATGTACTATGATAGCCAGGAGGCAATGGTCATATGATGATAGTTCAATGGAAGCAATCCAATGATGATAGCTGAATGACAGTGATGGCTTGCAGCGATCATCGTCATCAATCTTCAGGTTGAGAACTAGAGTTTTAGTTCTCTAAGCTCTCTTCAATCTTAAGTGTAGGTCCCGAATAGAATATAGTGGTCCATTTGTAGTATTTTTATAGTAGCATTTTGATAAATTTAGTCAATTTTCTTTAATATTTACTACATAAAACATATAGACTTCTTTGATCATAAATTATTCAGTATTTGAGTACTTAAATGGCCTCAAAGTCGAGTGATATTAGGCTCTTTAGATTTTTTTTTGTCTACACGATCGATTTGATTATAAGCATGCATGATTTAAAGATCATTTAATCCTTCACCTAATATCTTGAAGTTTTCAGTTATACTTTAAATGATTTCTTTGAGCTCTTTTGATTCATATCGAATCACCTTTGTGTTATTATGCTTGTTTTATTAAGACGGTCAATTTTAGAATATTTTTTTCTAAAATTTGAATTAGAATGATCTTGAATTAAATTTGAAAGTTTTAATCCAAATATTGCATTGAGATTTAAGTTTTATTAGATAAATTTTTAAGTGATATATCAATTTCATTTAATTAAAATAGAAATATTATATATCACCTTTTAAGAGCATTCTAATCAGAATTTGCTCAAGATATGACCAATAATTTTGAAATTTCGTACTCTAAATCCTAATTAGGACTATCATAAAACTAAATGTTAGTTCATAACTCCAAATTCAAACTAGTAGAGTATGAACACATCAAATTAATTCATATCCAGCACATTTATGGCCTGTTTGGAATTGTCACAATATTTTATAAAGTTGATTGTGGAGAAACTTCGCTATTATGAATGCATAAAGTAGCTTTTCACCAAAAAAATTTCTGAAAAAGTAGTAAGAAAGTAGCAAGAAAATAGTAACCAAGCAAAATTATAATTGATACTTGAAAAATAAAGTAGCTAAAAACTATCCCAAAGAGACCCTTAATCCCGTACTCTCAAAAAACCTCACAAGAATTTAATAAGATAGCTTTCTTACTAAACTTAAGCGAAATTAAAATGACTCAAACTTCTTAAAAATAACCTAACCAAATAAATAAACAACATCTAAGGATGTCAAAATCGGGTCACGGGTCGGGCTTAGGTCCAACCCAAAATTGACCTAACACAAATTGACTTGACCCGAACCTGGCCTATTTATTAAAATAGGTCACATTCTCAGACTCGAACCTGACCCGCTTTCGAGCCAGGTCAACTCAACATGACCTGCCAACCTATCTTTACTTTTGATCCAGCAAAGTCAAAAGGAACGCCGGAGCTCCAGATTAGTGGCTAGGTTGGTCAGGACGCCGGCAACAACGGCTTGGTTGGAGGAGTGCTGGAGCGAAAGGTTTCGAGAAGAATAGAGATTATTTAACAACGTAATTTATCCATAGTACAACGTGACTGTAGCATTGCGAAACGACTAGGTGGATGGAGTGCTGAACGACAAAGCTGTGGGACAGAGGCACGGCGGACAACGACATCTGCTTGACTTGCAAGTTGTCAATGCGGGTAGGAAATTGGGTCATAGGGACTTTAAATCCCGGATTTCGTTAACAATGGGATTGCGGATCGGTTCCGGGCTATTCTCAGGTTTTCATGTCAACCAGAACCCGACCTAATTTTGGAAAATGGTCGATATCTTGACCCTAATCCTAAATTTTTGGATCACGTTCTAGTCAGTTTTACGGGTTGTGTCAAATTTTGACAGCGCTAATAATATGGAATACAATTAAGTTTATGTGTTCTCATAAAAAAGTTAATTTGAATGAATCATAAAAAATCATATTTTGTTGAATTTAATATGATTATTTTTCTCACATAATATCATGATATTAAGGGTCTATTTGGAACAATTGTAGCTTTTGGTAAAGATAATTATAAAATCGTTGGGTGGAAAGTAACTTTTTTGAAACTCAAGTAAAAAAAAATAAAGATTTTTAGTACAAAAATTTCTAAAAAATAACAAGAAAATAGTGACCAGTTGGAGGTTTGATTATGATTTAGACTTCGTTTGGGGCAGCTTTCTTACTATTTTATTTTTAAAATTTTAATCAGAATATTTATTTGGTCACTTCTATTAATTTCACTATATTCAGTAAATTTTTATAAAAATTTTACTTTTTACTTTAACTTTTAAAAAAAATATTTTCTCTCTAACATAAAATTTTTTAAGAGTCTCAAATAAACTCTTAAAAAATAAAATAACAAAAGAGCTGTCCCAAATAATTTGAAATTTACATGACATAATACAACGAGGTCAAATTAGGAGTAGAACGTGCATGAGACAAGTCGGACAACTTAAAAAGTGTACATCAAATCTGTAAATTTTATATTTAAAAATATAATAGGACAATCCCACTTCACCAAACATTTTTGGACTAAGTGCATATCATAGACCCTAATAAATGATAATCATCACCAAAAGCTATTTAATTTAATAATGTAATTTGTTAAGTCACATTATTGGCATTAAAAAATAATGAAATTATTAACCTCGTTTACTTTTGAATATATCATTCTTAATCAGTACGTATGGGGTAGAGGGGATGCATTTCAATTATTTGGCTGACAGAGAAAATGAGAGAAGGGACTTCCTAGCTGGAGAAACTATTTTGTGCAGACTTTAGACTGGAAGAATCATTTGCATATATAAGTGTACATATTTTGTACACAATTTTTATTTATTTTTGTACACACTTTTTTACATAATATGTACACTCAAAATCTGGATGGTTCTTCCAATCTGGACTCCAGACATAAATTTTTCTCTCCTAAAAAATTCCAAGCATATTTTGTAAAGAGGATTATATTCCGAATGAAAGTTTTAGAAATTACTAATAGATTTGTTCTTATTAGGATTCTCTCTCTCTCTCTCCAAGTCAATTTTGTTAGTCTTGAGAGAGGCCAAAATATTGCCCATGCACAAATTAAAATTCTTTTTTTTTGTGTGTGTGTGTGTGTGTGGGGGGGGGGGGGGGGGGATTACAAATTAAAAATTGAACAAATATAATTTAGATGATGGGACTTACAAGCCCACCATAGTAAGGAATGGCTTCACAAAATGAAATCTTACAGCACTAGAAAAAACGTTGTGATTAGGGGTGTCAAAATCGGATTTAGGGTTAGGTACGGGTCGTACCCAAACTGACTCGGGGTTCAAACGGGTCAACCCTAACCCGACCCGGATATGCGGGTAGAAAAGTCTGACCCGGACCCGATCCGTCGGGTTGCCAGGTTGACCCGACCCGAGCCGGATCATGTTAGAGGCTTGAAGCTGTGAAATTTTGAACTTAATATTGGCAATAATTTGCATGGAATCCATTTGAATATGTTTATGCTTGGCTTCATTTTTGGCTCTCCAAATATACCAAAAAATAATGACAGGTAATAAATTAGAGATATGACCTTTGGAATTGGACATCCAAGAATCAAGAATAGAATTAATACTATCATGCTGAAACAGGTTACCTTTATGAGCAATGTCAAAGAAAAAACTCCAAACTTTTTTAGCAATAGTGCCATTCACAAATGTTACGAAAATTACAATAGTGCTAATGTTACAATCCCCTCACTAGGTCTATTGTTACTAAAATTACACTCAATATATTCTATTTTAGAACTACTCAAGCGAAAACATTTAGACTCTAAGGTTGACCTCCATAATTCAAGTTATCCTTCAACTCCCTCTCTAGTCTTATCAAAAAGAAGAATATCATTAGCAAAATGTATCCACCAAGGTGCATACAAATGTCTTGTGTGAACATCTATGAGTAATGAAAAAAGATATAGACTTAGGGCTGATCCTTGATGTAATCCAAACGAAATAGGAAAATACTTAATCAAACCACCATGTGTTTGAATGCAAGTAATAGATCTTGCATGCTTATCTTTCATGATTTGAATATAAGTTTTATTAAATCCTTTCTTTTCAAGAACTCTCCATAGCACTTCTCTTGGAACTTTATCATATGCTTTCTCCAAATCAATAAATATCATATGTAGATCCTCCTTATTTTCTCTATGTTTCTCTCTATCAAACCTCTCAATAAATGTGTGGCTTCCATAGTAGACTTACGCATCATGAATCCAAATTGATTTTGAGAAACCTTAATATCACGTTACAACCTACGCTCCATAACTCACTCCCATAGTTTTAAAGTATGACACATTAAATTAATTCCTCTATAATTTGCACACTCCTATACTTCACCTTTATTCTTAAAAATATGAATTAACACACTCAATCTCCACTGATTTGGTATCCATTTAGTCTTTAAAATAGTATTAAAAAGTTTAGTAAGCCAAGAAATTCCTTCATCTTCTAAGCATTTCCACATCTCTGTTGGAATATCAATAGGTCCAGCAGCTTTTCCACACTTCACTTTCTTTAAAGCCTCTCTAACTTTGATTTTACTAATACATCGATACAAATAAAAATCTTTATTTTCATTTAGGGTCTAAAGTCAATAAAGAGAATCGTATTTTCACAATCTTCATTAAAAAGTTTAGAAAAATATCTCATCAACCTTTGTTGAATATCATCTTATAAGAAAAGTACTTTTTGATCTTCATCCATCATATACTTCACTTGAACTAAATCCTTACTACTCCTATCTCTTTATTTGGCTAACTTATACATATATATTTCTCCTTCCTTAGTACCTAGTCTATTATATAAATCATTAAAAGATAAGCTCTTTGCATCGCAAATAGCTTTCTTATTCCTTACGAGCCTCTTTATAGTTTTCCCAATTATCTAAATTTTTCTTTTAACTAAATTTTGTAACAAATCTTCTTATTTTTTATCTTTTCATGCATGTTTGGATTCCACCACCAACAATTTTTACTATTAGGAGTTTTCCCCTTTGAAACTCCAAGCATATCTTTTGCAATAATCTTAATATTACTAGTCACTTTTTCCCACATAGCATTAGCATCCTTAAGCACTAATAAAATCTTAAGACCTAAAATATTACTCTCAAAAATACTTTTTTAATATTATTTAAATACCCCCATCTAATAGATTCTCCATATTTAAAAGTCATGTCACTCCCAAAAAACTATAAATAGTACCCCATTCTTCACATACGGGGGAGGAGAAAAAAAATGAGGAAGATAGGAGGAGAAAGAGAAGATTTAAAGAACTATTTGGCCATCAACCACCGCTGAAGTTCCTCCTGACCAGTGTCGGAGTTCTTCGTGACTACCGTTAGTGTTTTTCACACCAACTTCAAAAGTACTCCTGATTTGCACAATAGTTTTTATTGACTCCCATCAACGTTTTTCCCCACCACCTTCAAAAGTCTTCTCGACCATCACAAGACTTTTACACCAAGAGTATCTGTCTGATGATTGGAAAAACTTTTCAATACATTGTATTCTCCATATTTTCAAGTTGGACGATGGATTAACTTTTTTAATTGATCCAAATTCTTGTGGAACTATTTCAATTAGGCATGGTGATTTTTCATGTAAAATTTCTGGTGTATTCTTTATCATTTATTTGAGTGATGAGATTTGGTACAACTCTAAGATAAACTATTTTCACTCTACCTTCGCTAAACTTTTAGCCCAAAATAGTTTTGCACCAACTATGAAATATATCTCTTCATTGGACGTTAATCAATCCCTCAACCAATAACAATAAAATATTGGTGATCAAGCTCCCCCTACCCCTAAGACTCACCTTAAAGGATTGTATGTGTAGGATGGAGGAGCTTCAAAGTTAAATCCTTTAATTATTATAGGAAGCTGGATAATAGAGGGTACGATCACAATATAATGGAGTTTTCCATCCATAACTTCAACAATAATTTAGTGACAACATCAATCAAGAAACACCACCACCCCAACAAGCTTATTTAGGTTTCTCTTATATAATTTAGTTCAACACGTCCTCATCACACTGTTCGGCGAACCCATATTCCTACACCTATTATGGAAAATTTAAATCAGTATCATCTTATTCATACCCATCATAATGGTATAAGAGATATACTATGAAGCCATATTTGGAAAGAATTCCCTTTAAAGGAATGGATTCAATTTACTCTTCCATGTAACTTCCAAGAGTCCTCACCTTTGACAAATGAATTTCTTCGACACTCAATTTAAGTAGGATTTAATCTACCTATAGTTGAACCATATGATGAATCATCTGATCCATATGAACACATTATTTATTTTAGGTCCATAATACATATTATTTAAGTGTATGATGTGCTTCTTTACTAGGTATTCTCTACTACTCTCAAGGTTTAAGCTCGTACTTAGTTCTACTCCCTCTTAAGAAACACTATTCATAATTTCACCCACATTGTTAGACTTTTTGTTCAACAATTTATCGCAAATCAAAGAATTGTCAAAGACTCTTTTCATCTTTCTAGAATTCATCAAAAATGTGGGAGAAACACTAAAGGAGTATTTTAAAATATTCTCATTTAATGAAGATCAAATTTCTGGAGTAGATCCTAAATTATTAAAATGTGTGTTTTTTTGGGCCTTCGACAAGGACTATTCTACTCATTATTGATGTGATGAACTATTCACTTATACACCAATCTTATTCATTAAGTGGAAGCTAAAATAATTACAAATGAGACCATCAATTCTCATCAAAAGCAATTTAAATAGTAATCTTTGAAGTAAAAAAATTCTCAAGAATTTGATCAACCTACATAGCAAAAAAAGAAACAACAACAACAACATCAAGCATTTATCCCACTACGTGGGGTCGGCTACATGAATCATTTTTCTCCATTGTGTCCTATTAAAAGTCAAATTCTCGTTTAAATCTAATAATGAAAGGTCATTCCTAATATTTTCTAACCAAGTCTTTTTAGGTCTACCCCTACCTTTCTTAACATAAGTCAAATCTAATACCTCTACTCTCCTAACCGGGTCATCGCAAGGCCGCCGTTTCATGTGACCAAACCATCTAAGGCGACTCTCTCTAATTTTATCTTCTACTGGAGCTACTCCAACCATTTCACGTATATGCTCATTTTGTATCCTATCTCTAAGGGTAAAGCCACTCATCCACCTGAGCATCCTCATCTCTGCCACACTTAACTTAGTATTATGCTTCTCTTTTAATGGCCAACATTCAGCACCATAAAGCATTGCAGGCCTCACTACCATCTTATAGAATTTTTCCTTAAGTTTGAGGGGTACATTTCTATCACATAACAAGCCCGATGCATTCCTCCACTTCAACCATCCAACTTGAATTCTGCTGATAATATCCCCATCTATTTCACCATCACTCTGAACAATAGATCCAAGATATCTAAAACGTGTACTCTTATTAATGACTTAATCGCCCAAAGTCACAATCCCCTCACTAGGTCTATTACTACTAAAATTACACTCCATATATTCCATTTTAGATCTACTCAAGCGAAAACCTTTAGACTCTAAGGTTGACCTCCTTAATTCAAGTTTACCTTCAACTCCCTCTCTAGGCTTATCAACAAGAAGAATATCATCAGCAAAAAGCATACACCAAGGTACATCCTCTTGCAAATGTCTAGTGAGAACATCCAAGACTAAAGCAAAAAGATATGGGCTTAAGGCTGATCCTTGATGTAACCCAACCAAAATAGTGAAATACTTGGTCAATCCACCTTGTAATAGCTCCTGCATACATATCTTTAATGATTTGAATATAAGCATTATTGACTCCTTTCTTTTCAAGAACTCTCCATAGAACTTCTCTTAGAACTTTATCATATGCTTTTTCAAAATCAATAAATATCATATGTAGATCCTCCTTATTTTCTCTATATTTTTCCATCAAACCTTTTAATAAATGTATGGCCTCCATAGTCGACCTACCCGGCATGAATCCAAATTGATTTTGAGAAACATTAGTATCACGCCGCAACCTATGCTCCATAACTCGCTCCCATAGTTTTAAAGTATGACACATTAACTTAATACCTCTATAATTCGCACAATCTTGTGCATCACCTTTATTCTTAAAAATAGGAATTAACACACTCATTCTCCACTCATCTGACATCTTTTTAGTCTTCAAAATAGTATTAAAAAGTTTAGTAAGCCATGAAATTCCTTCATCTCCTAAGCATTTCCACACCTCTATTGGAATATCATCAGGTCCAACAGCTTTTTCACCCTTCATTTTCTTTAAAGCCACTCTAACTTCAGTTTTACTAATACGCCGATAAAAGCATAAATCTTTATTTTCATTTAGGGTGCTAAGGTCACTATAGTCAATCTTATTTTCACAATCTTCATTAAAAAGTTTACCAAAATATCTCATCCATCTTTATTGAATATCATCTTCTAAGAAAAGTATTTTTTTCCAAAATTTATCTAAGATCACCTAACTTCATTCCTTTAAATAAGTCAAGAGCTAATATTTTGACGGAGATTAAAAATTCTAAACATCTCAAGTGGATAAAGCCCGTAAAATATTAATAGGTGGAGATCAATTTCAATATTGTAATTTCCATCATTCAAAAGGTCATTCAACTAAAAAATACTTTCAATTAAAGGAAGAGATTGAGTATTTTAATTCATCAAGGATACTTAGGTCATTTTTTTTTCTAAAGAAACTTATTGATCATCATCCTTAGGATAAAGGAAATCATAAGAACTATGGAAAATAATCGTTGGCATTATTAACTAAGAGTACTCTCATGTTTGAAAATTATTTAAAGGATCCAAAATTTTTGGGATTGTATATATTTCAAAGGTTTATTTAAATTGTCAATAAATTTTTTATATAAATTATATTGCATATAAATCCTACGATGGAGCACCTATGAGGTAGACCCAAAGAGAATATGAGATAGACCCAAAGAGAAACTAGTGGTGGACAAGGTTCTCACTAGAATGACCCCATGAGGTTAGGTGACAAACAAAGTCTCCAGTCATAACACAAGGAAGGTCTACCCAAGAGATAGCCTTGAAGGTAAATTAGTGGTGGACAAGGTCCTCACCACCACTAGTAAGACTTCATGAGAGCAAGTCATTGACAAGGAAACCACTTATTCAAAGTCCTTGGAAGGTTAAAAGCCTCAAAAGGCACATGTACACTAAAGACCTTGGAAAACTAAAAGCCTCATAAGGGATAGTACATAAAAAATTTAAGAAGTCTAAAAGCCTTAAAAGGTACATGCACATAAAAATCTCAAAAGGCTAGAAGCCATAGAGAATATAAATTTCTTAGATAATATAAAAACATTAAAAGGTTAAAAGCTTCATAAGGAATTAATTCAACTAATTCAATTACTTTGGATGGGAAAAATATATCAAAGTATGTCTAAAAAACAATTCTCAAAGGACTTTATTTCTTATGGGGGGGGGGGGGGAGGGAATTTATAAATCAATAAAAAAAAAAAGTAAATAAATATCAAGCTTATAAAAACATCTCAAAATCATTACACTTACCTAATTACACATCAGATTCAAGCATAAATTTTTTTCATCCTCTAAAAGTTGAATTGCAAGAAGTAAATTGCTTTCATTAATGACATCTCTTGCAATGTGATGAATAATGATGGAAGCGCATAAGCATGATTGAATTTTCTTTGCAATAATCAACACATCAAGAAGTTTCTTAGAAACCATCATTATACCTTCAAGCCTCCACTTAATTGGCATAATAAATATGTCATAAGACTATTGATGTCAACACAGTGTTTGATTCCCTCCATCAAGTTATCCATTATATGGCCTCGCTAGTATACATACATACTATCTCCAATATAATACAACTCAATCTTAATCATTTGCTAGCAATGCAACCATAAACTATCACCTAAAGTCTTCTTGACCATTGTTGAATGAAAGAATGGATGATGACTACCATCAAACTTCCTCCTTACCACTATCAAACTTCTGCTCAATAACTGTCAGACTTCTACCTAGCCACCATCAAACTTCCATCCAACTTCCATAAAACTTCTACCAAGTTCTTGATTGTTATTTGACTTCTTCATATCTATTGGTTATCATTAGATTTCCTCCCATGCATTTCTACTGCCAAATCAATCTCAAGGAAAGGCCATCGCTGAGTCATTTTAACTTTTATAAGAAAATTGGAGTTTGATTGCCACTAACATTCTCTTATCTATCAATTCAGAGGAAATTTTGGACTAGCGCATGAGAAACAAGCTTTGATCATTACTAACATTCTCCAAGCTATCAATCCAAGGGAAAATTATGGACCAACACAAGAGAACAAAGGCTTTAATCACCACCAACATTCTCTGAGCTACCAATCCAAAAAGAATTTTGGACCAACATAAGAGAACTAAGCTTTGATTGCCACAAATATTTGTTTTGATCACCACCTATGCTCCTTGAGCTACCAATCAAGATGAATGCTAGGATCAACACAAGAGACTAAGGTTTTGATTCCCACTGACAATTCCTGAGCTACCAACCCAAAGAGAGGGCTTGAACAAGCACAAGAGATTGTTCTCTATAGGTGCAGGGAGGGAACAGGGAAATGAAAAGAAATTCTAGAATTTCCCATTAAAATTTTGAAAAGTTTTAATAAATTTTTCAGAATTTTAAAAGGTATAAACTCTATTAAAAATATAATAA
Source organism: Dendrobium officinale (assembly GCA_019514585.1). Lineage (NCBI taxonomy): Eukaryota > Viridiplantae > Streptophyta > Magnoliopsida > Asparagales > Orchidaceae > Dendrobium > Dendrobium officinale. The sequence goes on along the minus strand of CM033693.1, from coordinate 7,735,568 downwards.
ATATAATATATTACTTGAACTAAGGAGGGAATAGGGAAGACAAAGTTTTTATAGAATTATCTACAAAATTTCTAAATTTTAAATTTTTTTATTGAAATTTTAATAGATAAAAAATATTAAATAATAATAATAATAATTTACTTGAATTAAGTGGTATATTACACCTGCCTCATATGGTAGTTGCTCCTTAAAAAATCTTGGCTAATCGTATGTAATCTATTATGCTATCATTATTCATCCAAGTCAATATAAATTTATCAAAAAAAGGATTTCCACTGATAATACTTTATTAGCTTCTGATATTTTGAGAAGTTTTAATTATTGTAAGGTTAATTATTTCTATGTAAAGGTGGATATTCAAAAAGCCTTTGATAAGGTATCTGGAGATTTTTTGCTTCATAGCTCAAAAAGGTTTTCCAGATAAATTTATTAAAAGGGTTAATGGTTGTATTAAATATACTCACTTTTTCTATCATTATTAATGGTTCTTTAGAAGGGTTCTATAGCTCTTCTTTTGGATTGCGACAAGAGTGTCCTCTTTCTCCTTACTTATTTTGTATTATAATGGATGCCTTTTCTAACTTAATTAATAATTTTTTATCTGGTGACAACTTTATGGGCTTTAAAGTGGGAAATTCTAATATCTCTCATTTATTATATGCAAATGATGTGCTTATTTTTAGAAGGGCTACAATGTGTAATGCTAGGAAACTTCAAGATATTTTTTATTATTTCTCTAGTTGCTTTGGTTTTTATGTTAATCCACAAAAGTATGGTTTTCGTCTTGAAAGATACTTTGGAAAAAGATGGGATTTGTCATGTTTTTTATTTTCCTTTTTCTCAGGTTTGTATTAAATATTTGAGTATTCCTATTTATATTAGAAGGCTTAGTGCTGATTATTTTTCTCCTTTGTTTCAAAAGGTTACTGGATTTAATTTTAGGTTGGAAAGCTAATTTTTTTTTCTTTTGCGGGTAGAGTGCAATTTCTAAAGTTTTCTATTACAAAATTATATTGCTTATTGGATTAGAGGCTTGATTATTCCTAATTATTGTCTCATGTTTATTAGGAAAAGTTGTTCTAATATTCTTTTCCATGGCAATATTCATTCAAAGAAGATGCATATCATTACTTGGAAAGATGCGTGTAAGCCGAAATGTTGCGGAGGGTTAGGTATTCCAGATCTTAATCCCTTTTATTATGCTTATAATTGCATTCTTATTTGGAGAATTTTAAAAACTAAGAGCATTTTGACTTATTGGGTTAAAGAAAATTATATTTCTTTGAGGAAGACACCTTCTTCTAAGGCTTCTAGCTTCTAGAAAGGACTTTATAAGCTTGCCAATTCTATTAAGGATAAACTATCATTTTTGTTATCACTACTTATAGAAACTTATCATTTTATTGGGATCCTTGGTTGGATGACCTTTTGATTCATGAATTAGTTTCGAGTATTAACTCCTATTGGCATAATATGTCTGTTAAGGATGTTATCTTGGGTGGCAATTGGCCTTTACTAGCTAGTTTGCAGTATGTCAATGTTTCTATTGATATTCAAAACACTTTTATCTCTTGTATTAAATGGGAGGGTGAGCTTTATCCGAAGTTTTAGATCTTTTATCTGAATTACTTTTATGGGTATGTTAAAGTCTCTTGGTATAATTATATATGGCATAAGCGATATGCCTTGAGGTACTCCTGTTATGCTTGGATGGCTTTATTATGTACACTTAAAATTGTTGACATTCTTTCTAAAAGGAATATTTATATTACTACTAGTTGTGTTTTGTGTAATTCTGATTTAGAAACTTTTTATCATTTATTTTTTTATTGTAATGTCATGTTTTGTATTTTATCTTCTTTTATTCCTAGTCTTAATAAATTTTTTCTTAAACCAAATATGTTTCATGTTTTTTATTTTATTACAGAGCTTAATGTCTCTAGTAATGTCAAGTACTATTACTCTTTTACTACTTGTTGTTTTTTATATTTTATTTGTCATGAAAGGAATGAGAGGATGTTTTTTGGGAATTGTAAGAATACGGATTTTGTTTTTGGACTTATTCGTAAGGTGGTTTTTGCTGATATTTTGGTTTGGAAATCTTTTACTTAGATTTTTAATTTCAATGTTTTAATTGCTTAGTTTGGTTTTTTTTTTTTTTTTTTTTTTTTTTTTTTATTATTTTTTCAACCAATTTATAATTTGGATGGACATTAATAGCTTGTTTTTTTTTTTTTTAGTTTTTTTTTTTTTTATTGTTTTGTTTTTTTTTTTTCTATCTTTTGGTTTGTGGTTATTTTTGTGGCAGGTGGTTTGGTCTTCTTGACTTGCTGGTATTTTTTTTTTTGCTTTTTTTGTCTTTGCTAGCAGGTTCATTTTTTTTTTATGGAATTTTTTTATAGTTTTTGTTGTTGTTGCTTGATCTTTTTTTTATTATTGCTAGATTGTGGACTCTATCTATGGTTTAGATTGTTGTTGCTTATTTGCTTAGCCTATGTTTGTGATTTGTAAGTTTTGTAAGTATTTGGTTTTTTGGCTTGAATGGTTTTGATAGGAGGTTTTCTAGGTTTTGTAACTTTTTGGTCTTTTCTTATGGGCTTATTTGTTTTTTTTTTTTAATTAGAAATCTATTTGTAAATCTTTTTCTGTGACTTCTATTCTCATTATTTTTAATTGCTTGGTCTTGTTTTTTTTTTTTTTTTGCTATATTTATGTCAATTGATTTCTATTCTGGATGGATATTAATAACTTTATTTTTTTGTTTAGATTGTTTTTTTTTTTTGTTCTTCCATTTTTTTAAGTTGGTTTGTGGTTGTTTTTATTTGGTAGGTGGTTTGGTCTTCTAGACTAGCTGGATTTGGAGTTTTTCTAGCTTACTCATGGAATTTTGGGGAATTAGTTTGTGATTCCAGTTGTTGTTGCTATTGTTTCTAGTTCGTGGACTCAGTCTGTTGATTTGACTAGCTGTTATTGGAGCTTTGTGGTCTTATCTTTGTTGGCAGGCTCGTGGATTTTTTGTGAAATATGTCTGTGGTTCCGTTTGCTATTATTGTTGTTGTTAGTTCATGGACTTAGTATGTGGATTAGGGTTGTTATTTCTTGATCGTAGACTCTATTGGTGGATAGGGGATTTGTTGCTTTATTGTTTGTAGTTTGCTCTTCTTTATGGAAGGATTGTGGTCTCTAACTGTGGCTTCTTTTATTATTGTTTTTTGTTGTTTGGCTCTTCTTTGTGAAAGGAGGTTTTTGTTGGTTCGACTCTCTATTGTATTAAGTAGTTTTTTTTTCTTCTATGTTTTTTCTTTATTTTTGGCTACTTTGTTTTGTAGCTTCTAGTTTGGGTTGGGTTTGGTTTGTTTAGTCTAGTCTCTTTTTTTTTTCCTCTTTTCATTGGGTAGTAAGCTTTTTTAGTTTTTCTTAGTTCGTTTTGATTTTTGTAATATTTTTATTCTTTAATTAAAACTGGGCATGTAAGCCCCTAACTCTCCCAAAAAAAAATCTAGACAAATAGGGGTAAGCAACTGAGGGACTTCATGGATTACAATGCTCACTATGAACCAAGCAATATCCATAGCATCCCATATAAATCTATATAAAAAAATGTGTAGCAAATTATGAGTTTCTTTTCATTTTTCTATGATCATTTTCAAAATTAAATCAATTCAATTATTAATATCATATATTTAAAAAAAATAAATGTTATAAGAGTTGAAAAAAAATATATAAATTTTCATAAAGTTTGAATAATTTCTTTATTTTAAAAAAATTATATACCAAAATTATTATTTATCTTATAAATAAATTATTTCTAAATTTTTGACAAATTAATTATTACTATTGTTTGTTATTTTTTACTGTCTTTGCTGACCAACATCAAGGATAAAGTGAAGCCTCATAATAATAATTATCAGTCACAAGTAGCTCAGAAAGGTACAAATGCATATTTTTATACTATGCAAGCTTCAACTGTGTGTGTGTGTGTGTGGGGGGGGGGGGCAACTGATACTTTACAAAAACCCTTCTTGATCAAGCAAAGATCTCAATGATAATGAATTTTAAAATTCCTAAATTAAATTCGATATCATCCAAGCTCCAATTTTAGCAAACTTATAGCCAAATGAAATGTCTCACAAAGATGAACCTAACTACATCAAATTTGATCCAATATGAACCCAAATGAGCACAAATCAATCGCCTGAAGCATATTTGGAAGCTTCAAAGCTTTAATTGTATAAATAAATGATTGCCAAATATATACTGCTTATAGTCAAATCGAGCAGCTTGATGAGGACAATCTAACGAGTCCAAGATCATCAAATTTTGACATCATTAAAATACTTAAGTACTCAATTATTTATCGAGATATTTTTTGCTTTGACCTAAGGACCTCACAGTTTTGTTATGCTAGTAAAACTTTGAAGGAAGTTATTGCAATCCAAGATTCCTAGTATGTGATTTTGATGATGGCAAATATTATTGATTGAATTATTACTTTTCTCATTGAATATTTTAGATATTTCTTTTATCTATGAGCACTAATATTACAGGTAAGACATATATTGCTCAAGACTATTGAAAGCTCAAGAATTGGTAGAAATATGAATGTCAAGTAAACAAAGTCTATAATTTTATTTATCTTTATTTTCTATTTCTTGAGTATGACCATATATGAGTGTTTAAAATTAGGTGATCGTTCACACATACACATGGGGAGAGAGATAAATAAAATTTTAAAAGTTATATATACTAATTAAACTGTATGACTTACAATCATAATGTTTAAGAATTTCTAGAGAGAAGCTGTGAGAATTTCTAGAGAAAGAAGAGTTAGAATTTTCTAATATTTTGATCCCGTGGTTTGTTGCGGGTTTCTAGTTCATGCTGGTGGCTTCATCGGTGGTCATTTCTAACCTCTGGAAGTCATCCTGTTCGTCTCCACCAGATAATCAATGTAATCAACTGAGATCTTCATCTCAAATTATGATTCAGAAGGTCAGGTCGCCAGGACCGTTAGTGATCAAAGAACCAAATGAAAAATTCTGTGAAGAAATCATCGTCTGTAGCTGGAAGAGGGAAACAAGTTTTGAATGATGTGCAGTTTAAAACTCCTAAGATGATTCAGAATGTTAATGTGACAAGAAAATCTAATGACTTTGAAGCGTCTTCGTCTTCAAAGATGAATCTTTTTGTTAAAGGTTTTTGAAACATCAATAATAGAGTTTGTTCTGTTCTGGAGAATGTGAATAATGGAATACATGCTGATTGTAGAAATGCTCATGAAGAAACATTGAATGTCTTTGAATAGAAGAAAGAAAATCCTGGGGAGAAGCATCCAAATTTCAATGTTAATTTTATTATAGAGAATTCTATCATTTTCGAAGATGGGCAGGCTGTTAAGCACTTTGAGCCATCAGTTTAAAATAAATTATGAGTAGCTTAATTATTCAATTGTGGTAAAAGTGTTTGGAAGCAGCTGCCCAATGTATGCTATTGCAGATGAGCTTCGTCGGCAATGGTCTAAGTTTTGAAAATATCACTTAACCAGCCTCGATCTAGGCTGGGTTTTATGTTCTTTTTCCTATATGGATTTTATGGAAGGGTGTGTTATTAGGTGGTCCTTGGTATGTTCGAGGACATATTGTTGGGCTAGATAAGTGGACATTAGATTTCTCACCTACCTCACTAAAAGGGTTGGGATCGCCAATATGGGTAAGAATGCCGCACTTACCTCTTTTTTGTTGGGATGACATTAACATAACTCGTATCGCTTCTATGGTTGGCACTCCCTTATTTCTGGATGGCAATATGTTCCAATGGAGCAAAAGGGAATTTGATAGAGTTTGTATTCGTGTAGCCCTTGAAAAGCAACTCCCATTGGGAATTTGGTTAGGACGTTTCTTTCAAAAACTAGAATATGAAAAAGTTTCTAGTTTCTATTTTAAATGTGGAAAGATTGGACACTTAGTTGAAGATTGTGTTCAGGAAAGAAAAGGGGTTAATCCAGTTAGTTCTGATTGTGAGAAGCAAAGGAAAGACAACAATGTCAATTCTAATAGGCTGATTGAAGAAAATGAGGTGTCTTATGGCCCATGGATTTATGTCAAATTTGGAAAGAAGAAAGTTGTTCTAGCACCTTTTAGAGGTGGTTATAAACTTTCTACAAAATCTGCTGCAGTCTATGTAGTTAAGGGACAACAAGTCAAGGAAAATATAACCAAAGGAGCAGAGGATTCTGTTCCAGATAGTACTTTAGCAATGAAACTGCATATAAGAAGGAAACTGCATATAAGAAGGCAACTACAGAGTTAGGCAGCTTGGGTTTGACTTAAGGTGATGATCTGGAGCATAGCTTTGTAGTGCCAGTGGTTCAAAATGTTGATAAAGAGGTCAGTTCAAAGGACTTGAATTGTGATAAGCCAATAGCTAAGTTGGTTAATTCTGCTACAGATCCTATCATAGTCCATGTAAATCAATTTAGTGCTTTAGACGCTAAATGTGAAGATGTAAATCAATTTCATACGGAAGAGATTGCAGACAAAATTGAAATTGAAGAAGGAGAAATTTCAGAAGGGAATCAAGAAGATCCAATGGCTTCAACTTTCAAAGATCCAAATCATGCTGAGAAGTTTACAAAAGATACAGTTACTACTGGATCAGGGAAATTAAAGCTTCAGAAGGAACTTCACTCGCTTGGTAAAAATAATCTTCAGCTAAGAAGTAGAAGAACATATTTTCAAAAGAAAAATGCTAATGGGAGCATTCCCATTAACATCGATAAATGACCTCAGTTATTTTTTGGAACTGTAGAGGGGCTAGAAAATTGGAAGCCTCTCGATATTTAAAGGAAATAGTGAGGATCACAATGCTTTGTTTGTTGGTTTGGTAGAAACAAAAATTTTTGATATGAATTCTCATGAATTCATTTTGTTTCTTGGGGATAAATGGGACTACTATATGTTTCTAGCTGAAGGACTATCAGGTGGACTTAGTGTCAAAGAAGCTAACTCTCAAGTGGTGATTGTTGAGCTCAATATAGCTAACAAAGGTATTTGGAATATAGCTACTGTTTATGGAAACAAAAATTGTTTCATTAGAAGGAGTTTGTGGAGTTGCTTGGAGACTATAGCAAATCTGAAAGAGTTGGCCATTATAGGTGGAGACATTAATTTCTTGCTATCACAGGAAGATAAAAAAGGAGGAAAAAAATTTGTATTTTCTACTGGTATGCAAGACATGTACTCATTTATGAGTAAATGTGAGTTCAATGAAGTAAGCATAGTAGGCCCAAAATACACTTGGTGTAACAACAAGTAAGGCAAAGCTCGTATCTTGGAGAGACTAGATCAGTGCATTATTAATTCTACAGCTTTGAAGACCATTAAAATGGCGGATGTTAAACATTTGGTAATGCTAGCCTCCGACCATTGCCCGATTATGCTGAAGATCTTCTCCTCAGGTTTTGGAAGAAACAGAACTAACATGTTTGAAGAAGTGTGGGATACATTCTCTGTATCCTATGCTATTGTTTCAAGCTCTTGGAAAAAGCTGATGAGAGGTAGAAATGTGGAAATTCTAAATGCTAAATTCAAGAGATCTTTAAAGGCTCTAATTTTTTGGAGTAGAGCCAAGCACAAGAGCTTAGAAGAATTGAAGAAAAGTCTTAAGGATCAAATCCTTGAATTTCAAATTGAGGAATCTACTGATGGTGGGCTTTGAGTCAACAAGTTGCAGATTTTAAAATCCAAAGTTTGTCAACTCAACTCAACAATTTGTAGGCTTTGTACTTGGTAGAAGCAAGGAGCAAAGATTCAATGGATAAAAGAAGGTGATTAAAACTCTAAATTCTTCCTTTCTTATGCCTTGGAAAGGAAGAATTCTAACTGGATCAAGCAAATTAAAAATGATGATGGTGAGACCTTGGAAGATCAAATGCAAAAAGAGAATTATTTCTGAGGAAATGTCACTGCAGGTTGAGTGGGTGGCCAAACCCGTCGAATTCCCTGGATGAATCAGATAAGAAAATGCTTGAAAAGAAGTTTTCTTTTCAAGAGCTGGAAGAGGTTGTCAAAATTTTGGAGTGTAGCAAATCTCTAGGTAATGATGGTATCTCTCACTCTATCATAAAATCTTATTGGAATTTTATTTAAAATGATGTTTGGATGGCTATAAACTCCTTCACCACTGGGGTTCTTTTTCCTGAATTGAAAGAAACCAATGTGATCATGATTCCAAAGGTGAGTAACCATTTGACTGCTTCAAACTATCGTCCTATTAGCCTATGTAAATTTGTGTACAAAATTGTGGTGAAAATGTTATTAAATAGGATGACTATGTTATTCCCTAGAATTATTTCTGAGCATCAGTATGCTTATGTAAGAGGGAGATGTATGTCAGATCAAATTTTGCTTGCTCAAGAGCTCTTCAACAAATTTAAATATTCCAAATCTAAGAAGGGAATGATGGCTATTAAAATTGATATGGAACAAGCTTATGATAGCATGAGCTGATCCACTTTTTTTCTAATTTGATTTTGGAATGTATAAGAGAAGAGAAAATTTGCTATCTATCATGTTTAATGGTAGGCAGTAATATTGGATTGAAGCAAGAAGTGGATTTTGGCAGGGGTGATCTTTATCACCCCATCTGTTTATAATGTGTGCACAATTATTAACAGATGGCTTTGCTCAAAAGGGGAGAAATATTGGAATAAAGGTTGCACCTGATGCTCCTTTAATCTCACATCTAATGTATGCAGATGATTTTATCTATTTTTCTGAAGCAAATAGAAAAGGCATGAAGAAAATTAAAAAAATCATTGATGTCTATTGCAAGTGGACAGGCCAGAGGATCAATTGTATTAAAAGTACTATTATTTTTGGAAAATCTGTGAAAGAAGCGAAGATCCACTACAAAGATTTTTGGAGTCAAAGTTGTGGAAGAAATGGAGTATTTGGGCATCAAAATTGCATTTATGAGATTAGTTTTTTTTAGATTTTCAGCATCTGTTAATTAGAGCAGCCAAGAGGTTGAGCTCTAGGGGAAATAAACTTCTGTCATTAGTAGGGAAAGTGGATCTTTTTAATTCAGCTTGTCTTACACTTCCAATTTTCTTGGAATCTCACTCACTAGTTCCAATGGGTGTTTTAAATGAATTTGAAAAGATGTGCAGAAATTTCATATGGAAACAGAATGATACCAGCAAAGGACTTCATTATGTTGCTTGGGAGGTCCTTTATAAATCTAAAAAAGCTGGAGGTTGGGGTATTCAATCTATAGTGAACAAATCTGGTCCTCTAAGAGCAAAATTTACTTGGAATCTCATTGATAGACCAAACTCATTGCTGAACAGAGTGTTGATAGCAAGAAATGGGCAGGATATATGGAGTTCGGTTCAGCACAACAATTCTTCATCTTCATGGAGAATTTTTCTGAACGGAGCAAAATATCTTCATTCAATTGTTAGATGGAGAGTATCAAATGGCAATGAAATTAATACTATCAATGATATTTGGATCTTAAACAGGTGCATCAGCAAATGGATGACATTTGCAAGAAATATGGATGTTGACACTGAAATGGTAGCAAGATTCATGATGAATGAAAAGTGGAATGAAGAAAAGGTTAAAGAATTTTTTGGTGTTGAACTGGTAAATGTCATATTGTCTGTGCCAATCCATTCAAATTTACCAACTAATAAATTGGAGCTGTTGTATAAGTATTCAGGCAACACTATTTCGTCCATGGCAACTACTATTTTAGAATTTGATGAAGATGAAGAGGACAACTGGTGCTGGATGAAGAAAGCTAAATTGAGGCCAAGAATTTCTCTATTTTGGTGGAGGCTTAAGAGAAATGTGATTCATAGTAATCACTTTTTGAATTATAGAAGACTGATTGAAGTTGATAGTTTCCCGAGAGGATGTCCTGGAGCTGAAAACCAAGAGCATATTGGTTTTTTCTGCAATAAGCTGCATCAAATATTCATGTTTCTGAATCAATGGGGTTTTAATACTCCATCATTTGATTACCTGGAAGAATGTTATCAAGGACTAAAGTATCTTGCAAATTCAAATCCGTTCCAATGTAATCTGTTCTGTACTGTAATCTTCTTTTGTTGGAAGAGCAGGAACAAATTAATTCATCATGGGAAAGAAGACAGCTCTTCCTTTATAGCTGAAAACTCTATTTACAATTCCGCTGGATCTTTCAAGAAGGATCTCATTTGGGAGAACTGGGATGTCAATCAGCTCTATGAATTGTCTTTACCATCTTGGCATCCTCCACCTCCTAAATGGATAAAAATCAATATAGATTCAACATTAAGTCATAATAACAACGCTGGAATGGGAGGCGTTGTTAGAGATTGCAAAGGAAGATTCTTATGTGCATTTGAATCATATTGCATTCATTGGGATAGTTCACAACTTGAGATGCTAGTTATTCTTTCTATTAAAAGATTTGTTCAAGAATGGATGTTTGAAGCAGAAGGTATAATAATTGGAGGAGATAACATAAATGTTATCAAATTCTTCAAGGAGGTTCTTAATAAGGTTGATCCAATTAACGTCAACGTGGACCAAGGTGACTTATATTTTCTTTTTCATTTAGAGCAAATAGTTTTTCTTCATTCTAATAGAATTTGTAACAAGTTAGCAGATCTATGTGCTAACTTAGCTTTGATTACATATTTTTTTTGGGATGACATTAGTTCCAATAAAATTCCTCCTTCATTCTCTATTTTGTGAAGCAGGAATTTAAATGTTTGTAGTTCTCTTTGAACAAAATTTGCTATTTGCATTTTCTCAAAAAAAAAAAAAGACTTACAATCATACTATACAATCATTCTAGAAAGAATGAGCTTAACGGCTAATTAAAAAATTAGTTTTAATAGACTAGTTGTACTATATGATATGGATCATATTGTACGATTAGTTACAATATAAAAATCTTAACCGTCGGATGAATTAAGAAAGATTTTTAAAATTTGATTTTTAAAGTAATCATACTATACAATCTGATTTGTAATATATGAATATTTGAAATCTTACTTAAATTAAACCCCATAATTAGTCAATCAAATCATAGTTTTATTAATGATAATAGATCGTATTGTGCGATATTAGTCATACCAAACAGTTTTTCGAGATGAAATTTTGTCATCCCGAAGATTGTACCAAAAAATCGTAATTTTTGAACTAATCGTACTATATGATATTCATATCATACTGGATGACCTACTTGAAATCAACTAACCATACTATACGATGGTAACATTATAGGATGAATTATAGGGATAATTTATAATCATCCAACACAAATAAGAGGGAAAAGCTAATAGATCGTACTAGACGATCATTTGATCATGTAGTACGATGTGTTCAAAAATTTAAACAGTTTGTCTAAATAACTATTTACATCATACTAGACAAGTTTAGTTTTGAACTGATAGTACTGTACGAATTCAAATCATATTGTACAAAATGTGACAGCTAACTTTACCTTTTAGAGTTTCTTGAAGCCCAATGCTTAATAAAGTTTTTGTGATTCTCTTTATAATTATAAGCTGATTGTGGGATTGCTGAAAGAACTCTAAGAGAATAGCTTTTGAGAAATCCAGGGCTTGAAAGGATGGAGAAGGTGAGGTTGAGTGTAAGGGAGAAGAAGTGTGAGAAGATTATAAGGTTGCTCTGGGCTAGCTACACCCTTACTCTTGTGGCCTTGGTGAGTCATGAAGGATCTCTTGGGAGAGAGGCTTCTAGGTCAAATCCTTGAGGTACTCTACCTTCTCTAAGAGAAAAAAGAAGCTGAGATTCTCTACTTTCTCTAGGAGGGAGAAAAAATGAGTCAAGGTCTGCTACCATCACCGAAATAATGACATAGTGTATGGTACTTCGCCGTATCAAATTTGGTGAAAGTGAGTCTGTAAGGTATCTTCAATTTCTGAAAACTTTTCAATTTCTGAAAACTTTTCAAGATAGCATATGGTATTTTCAATTTCTGAAAACTTTTAAAAAAAAGTTGTCATTGCTATCTTGAAGTTGGAAAATTTTTTAAATTGCAAATTCACCCCCACCCCGTAATAGTGAGCCTCGGGCTAGTTCCTTAATGTTTAACAACCATCACGAACTTTCAGAGATCACCCACCTCAGGATTTCTCTGGGTTAAGAATGCATAACTATTGAATTTTTTAAAGAAATTCTAACTATTACGTCGAAAGGGGGCTAGATATTTAAGAGTTTAGCTTATTTAAGATGTTTCATAATCTCCCTCACTTAAGTAACTGACATCTTCATTAGTATCTTTATACCAGAATCATCTAGTTGGCAAATAGGATTCTAGAGGTAGGCCCTACAAGTTTAGGTGGTGACTCCTGTCATGTAGCATTATGTCTCATACATGGTTCAAGAGGTGGCTCTCATAGTGTAATACTTTGTCTTATATAACACTTGCTTCCCATCCTACGGCTAGTGTACTGCTCGGATACCATTTGTTATAGCCCAAACACTTAACTATGAAGATATTATCAGTTTTGGCCTAAGGGCCTCACAATTTTGTCCTGTTTATATAACTTTCTTGAAAATCAATCAAACTTCCAAGGATTTCTCTAGGATAATCACGCTTAACTGTGAACTTTAATAATGAATTTGCAACTATTACATCAAAAGAAGCCTAAATGTTAAAGAGTTTATCTTTCTTTTTCTTAAGGGGTTTCACAAAAAATGATTCGACCCGTCAACCTGACCTGAACCTAACTTGGAAAATTCAAGTTCGAGTTGACTCATTTAATAACAGGTCGGGTTTGGGTTGACCTGTCAAGTCAATTTTGATCTAAAATGTCCCGTTTAAAATATTTTTTTCTTAAGTTATTCTATTTGTTGGTATAATAATATAATTTTTTATTAATTAATATAAATTCTATTATTAATATATATTTGTTCGTATATATATAAAGTTTTTTCTTAATCAAAATGGGATATCAAGTAGGGTAGGTCATTCAGGTGGCTAACGAGTTGGGTTCGGTTCCACATTTTTATATATTTATTAAATGATTTAGGTTTAGTTTTATCGGAGCCTGGTCAGATTAATTTCAGATCGAACCCGACCCATTTTGACACTTCGATTAAAAATATATGGGCAATGTTATATATTAGTGGTCTATTTAATAAACAATAATATTTTATTATCAAATATTATTATTATATATTAAATATAAATAAAATAAATTAAATTTAAAAAAAATAAAAATGAAATTACTTAAGAACAATTAAATTATTTTACATTATGATCCTAATAATAAGTATGGAAGTGAGTTAGCATACCTTGCGTTTATTTACATCTGATGCACATACATAATATGTGAGAAATAATCATTCCAAAATATAACAATATGGGAGAGAACTTATCTTATAGTACAAGTCAAATCAACCTGAAGAGACACTTGTCCAAATTAGTGAAAGCAATCAAAAGGCTACTATAGTGGGCCCCATTAATCATTCTCCTAATCGGACTATTTTGCTTGTATAATTATTATGTAATTAATGGGGCAGTGGGTCTCTCTTAATATTTACACCTTTACTATTAAACTTAAATTATAGTGTAAATTTAAAGATCGTAACAAACTCTATGCAAAGAGAGAGAACTTTTAGAGCAACAACTTGAAACCTGATTCCCTTTATTTTAAAGAATAATTTTATCAAATATGGAGTTAAAAAAAGTATGTTTTTTTTTTTTTATAGACAAATGACTAATTAGCAATTTTGAAAAATATATTTAATTTTTTTTCTCTAATTATCAATAATAATGCAACCCAAAATAAGCAAGAAATAAAATTGCAATAAACAAAAGTAAAGAAAGAAAACTAGAAAAGAAAAATGCAAATTGAATTTTTTTAGTAGTACGTTCACACCCCATAGTCATCTCCCCAAAAATTTTACTTACACTCTAGCTACCAATAAGGTGAAGAAGCTCCTCTCCTTCATAGGAAACTGGAGACCACCATTTTCACCCTTTCATTCCCAAGAAATTGCCATCTTTTTACACTTAGCATTATGGAGAGGTCTACACCTCTAGCCTCCTGGCTAGAAAAAGAGTCTCCCATACCAAGACTCTCCAAAGATCTTTTACCAAAGAGGTCTCACATACAACAACCCTGACGAACAATGATATGAATGAAGATGAAGAACCCTGTGTGCTTCTCTCACACAAAGATCTTTGACACCTTTCCAAGAAATTATTCACATTCTCTCCAATCTCTTTCACCCACTCCCTCAAACTGCCTTTGTTTGTTTGGATTGTACGATTAAAATCATACAATACAAAATTTTCTTAGATTTGACATGTTGATCTCAGGTTCTAATTAAATAGGTAAATATTACAACAAGAAGAAAAAAATTGCATTATACAAGTTGGTTCGTCTAGTATGATTAGTTCAAATTTTAAATTTTAAATATTTTAAGAAATATAAAAATTGGCAGTTTTAATTTAATTAACAGATCATTTTGTAAGTTATGGATCATGCCATATGATTATTAAGGCAAATATTAAATTTTATTTTAATGTTAATTAATTAATGCCATTTGATTATCATAAACTACCAAAATGCCATTTATATTGTACAATACGATTGAGAACGTATAGTAGGATTAATCATAAGATCAAGTGTTTTAATTCACTTTTAAGTTATTTTTCTTGACTTGCATTATGTGTGTACTATTCTGCTCACTTTATACATGAGGTAAAGAATGACCCAATAAATTAAAACAATAAAAATAGAAATTGACACACACTTCACTTCTTAATTTTGATGATTTTCTATTGTTCAACTTATTAACTCATCAGGACCTCATCCTGATTCCTTCACTTGTGTGTTAATTTCTACTATCCTTCATTTTACCTACTATGTTAGTATAAAGAGCAATATCCTACACACAAAACTAAACTTCTAATAAGTATAACAAATATTATTTATGATTATCAAAAACCTACTGTATATCAGGATCATAGGGTCCAATACATAATCATCAGTATAATATAACTTGATGAATGTTTCAAATTATTCTATCTATTTTCATGTCTAATTTACGATGATAGAATGATTACCGTCATCTATAGAGGTCAAATATTATGAGAATAATTTAGAGAGTTCAAGAAGGGAGGGGGTTATGATTAATCCAAGGGAGATCTTTGTATTAAGGGAAAGCTGATTAGAAAGGTATTCTCTTGAGGGAAATAGGGCTTCTTCTAAGAAGAAAAGTAAGGTTCAACATGCTCTTGAGCATTTGAATTTATCATAACTATTGAATATGAAGCTACTTTCCAAATATAAGATATGCTATGGCAAGGGAGATAATAATGATTACAACTTATTGGGTCTGTTTCAAAGATAACCTTAAGTTAGTAATAGTTTTCCACCATATATATATATAAAAAAATTATTTCAAAGACCAAAACTAAATTAGACGTATTTCAATAATGTGGTGTAGCAGCAAAAGTTCACTAGGAGCCTTATATTTCATATATTATTGCATTTCATACATGATATTAAATTTCATAGAGAAAATAATGTGATTGATATAATATAGATGTCAAATTTGCATATAAGCAAGAAAGCGTTAGTGTAAACACTATAACTAATATATGTTAGCTATTAAAATATAAAACTTTATACAAGGTGGATCGATAAGCTTTCTTTAAAATAAAGGTTTATTAGAAAATTCTAGTTGTAGACTATAACAGATTAACTGAATTGTGCTAATTGATAAGGAGTAGTGACTTTTAATGATTTATTCAAAGACATACTACAGGAAAATAGCTCATTTCCGACAGAATTTCCGGCGAAAATAAATTCGTTAGAAATTCCGACGGAATTTTTGAAGTTATTTCCGGCGCATTTTCTGTTTACTTTTCCGACAGAATTTCCAACAGATTTCCGACGAAATTAAAAATTTCTGGAAAATGACAATTAGTAATATTTAAAATTATTTATTTTGTTAAATTAAATATTGCTAAAATAAAATAAATTAAAAAAGTTTAATAATTTAGTGCTAAATTAAATATAATTATTATTTTGATCTTAAAAAAAAACTTAGCTTTTAAATACAGTAATTATTTTAAATATAAATTAAATTAAATCATTATAATTTAATTTAATTATTTAGAATTTTATTAAGTTTTTATTTTAAATAAAATACAAACTCACAATATAAATATTTTAAATAAATTATATTAAATATATTAATTATTTTAATCTTTTAATATATTAACTATTTTAATTCATACTTTCTGTTTGTAGTAATATAAATAAAAAATAACTCCTCATTTAATTTATTTTGCAAGAGTGATCTAGTGGTTTAGCAAACAAAAGGTTTGCTGTGAACGAACGGCAGGGGTTCGAATCCCGCTTGGCCCAGGCGCAGCAGGCGGGCTGAAAGGGTTAGCGGGTTGCTTCAGCCCGGGCTTCACGGGTCTGCGGGTTGCTTCAGGTGGAAATTGGGTCTGGGGCGGGGAGGGCTTGCTTCAGCGGGATTATGAATTAATTTTTTTTTCAATTCTTTTAAATTTCCGGCATAGTTATTTCCGGCGATAATTTTTACGCCGATAACACTTTTTCGACGCGCATTGAACCGGCGTAAATATTTCAGTAGGAAATCCGTCGGAAATATTAATTTACGACGGATTTTGGCCATTTCTGACGAAAAATAGACGCAAAAATTGCTGTTTTTCCTGTAGTGACACCAATACACTGATTCAAGATTTATGAATAATAATGGCAAGATGAAATTGGGTCCCGGGCGGGGAGGGCTTGCTTCAGCGGGATTATGAATTAATTTTTTTTTTCAATTCTTTTAAATTTCCGGCATAGTTATTTCCGGTGATAATTTTTACGTCGATAACACTTTTTCGACGCGCATTGAACCGGCGTAAATATTTCCGTCGGAAATATTAATTTCCGGCGGATTTTGACCATTTTCCGACGAAAAATAGACGCCGGAAATTGCTATTTTTCCTTTAGTGACACCAGTACACTGATTTAAGATTTATGAATGATAATGGCAAGATGAAATTAGGGGCGGGGAGGGCTTGCTTCAGCGGGATTATGAATTAATGTTTTTTTTCAATTCTTTTAAATTTTCGGCATAGTTATTTCCGGCTATAATTTTTACGCCGATAACACTTTTTCGACGCGCATTAAACCGGCGTAAATATTTCCGTCGGAAATCCGTCGGAAATATTAATTTCCGGCGGATTTTGGCCATTTTTCGACGAAAAATAGATGCCAGAAATTGCTGTTTTTCCTGTAGTGACACCAGTACACTTATTTAAGATTTATGAATGATAATGGCAAGATGAAATTGGGTCCCGGGCGCGAAGGGCTTGCTTCAGCGGGATTATGAATTAATTTTTGTTTCAATTCTTTTAAATTTCCGGCATAGTTATTTTCGGCGATAATTTTTACGCCGATAACACTTTTTCGACGCGCATTGAACCGGCGTAAATATTTTCGTCGGAAATATTAATTTCCGGCGGATTTTGGCCATTTTCCGACAAAAAATAGACGTCGGAAATTGCTATTTTTCCTGTAGTGACACCAGTACACTGATTTAAGATTTGTTAATGATAATGGCAAGATGAAATTGGGTCCCGGGCGGGGAGAGCGGGGAGGGCTTGCTTCAGCGGGATTATGGATTTTTTTTTTTCAATTCTTTTAAATTTCCGGCATAGTTATTTCCAGCGATAATTTTTACGCCGATAACACTTTTTCGACGCGCATTGAACCGGCGTTAATATTTCCGTCGGAAATCCGTTGGAAATATTAATTTCCGGCGGATTTTGGCCATTTTCTGACGAAAAATAGACGCCGAAAATTGCTGTTTTTCCTGTAGTGACACCAGTACACTGATTTCAGATTTATGAATGAAAATGGCAAGATGAAATTGGGTCCCGGGCGGGGAGGGCTTGCTTCAGCGGGATTATGAATTAATTTTTTTTTTCAATTCTTTTAAATTTCCGGCATATTATTTCCGGAGATAATTTTTACGCCGATAACACTTTTTCGACGCGCATTGAACCGGTGTAAATATTTCCGTCGGAAATCCGTGGGAAATATTAATTTCCGATGGATTTTGGCCATTTTTCGACGAAAAATAGACGCAGGAAATTGTTGTTTTTCCTGTAGTGACACCAGTACACTTATTTAAGATTTATGAATGATAATGGCAAGATGAAATTGGGTCCCGGACGGGGAGGGCTTGCTTCATTGTGATTATGAATTAATTTTTTTTCAATTCATTTAAATTTCCGACATAGTTATTTCCGGCGATAATTTTTACGCCGATAACACTTTTTCGATGCGCATTGAACCGGCGTAAATATTTCCGTCGGAAATATTAATTTTCGGCGGATTTTGGCCAATTTTTGATGAAAAATAGTCGTCGAAAATTGCTATTTTTCCTGTAGTAACACCAGTACACTGATTTAAGATTTATTAATGATAATGGCAAGATGAAATTAGGTCCCGAGCGGGGAGGGCGGGGAGGGCTTGCTTCAGCGGGATTATGAATTTTTTTTTTTCAATTCTTTTAAATTTCCGGCATAGTTATTTCTGGCGATAATTTTTACGCCGATAACACTTTTTCGACGCGCATTGAACCGGCGTAAATATTTCCGTCGGAAATATTAATTTCCGGCGGATTTGGCCATTTTCCGACGAAAAATAGACGCCGGAAATTGTTGGTTTTCCTGTAGTGACACCAGTACACTGATTTAAGATTTATGAATGATAATGGCAAGAAGAAATTGGGTCCCGGGTGGGGAGGGCTTGCTTCAGCGGGTTTATGAATTAATTTTTTTTTCAATTCTTTTAAATTTCCGGCATAGTTATTTCCGGCGATAATTTTTACACCGATAACACTTTTTCGACGCGCATTGAACCGACGTAAATATTTCCGTCGGAAATCCGTCGGAAATATAAATTTCCGGCGGATTTTGGCCATTTTCCGACGAAAAATAGACGCCGGAAATTGCTGTTTTTCCTGTAGTGACACCAGTACACTGATTTAAGATTTATGAATGATAATGGCAAGATGAAATTGGGTCCCGGGCGGGGAGGGCTTGCTTCAGCGGGATTATGAATTAATTTTTTTTTCAATTCTTTTAAATTTCCGGCATAGTTATTTCTGGCGATATTTTTAACGCCGATAACACTTTTTCAACGTGCATTGAACGGGCGTAAATATTTCCGTCTGAAATACTAATTTCCGGCGGATTTTGGCCATTTTCCGACGAAAATAGACTCCAAAAATTGCTGTTTTTCCTGTAGTGACACCAGTACACTGATTTAAGATTTATGAATGATAATGGCAAGATGAAATTGGGTCCCGAGCAGGGAGGGCTTGCTTAAGCGGGATTATGAATTAATTTTTTTTCAATTCTTTTAAATTTCCGGCATAGTTATTTTCGGCGATAATTTTTACGCCGATAACACTTTTTCGACGCGCATTGAACGAGCGTAAATATTTCCGTCTGAAATATTAATTTCCGGCGGATTTTGGCCATTTTCCGACGAAAAATAGACGCCGGAAATTGCTGTTTTTCCTGTAGTGACACCAGTACACTGATTTAAGATTTATGAATGATAATGGCAAGATGAAATTGGATCCCGGGCGGGGAGGGCTTGCTTCAGCGGGATTATGAATTAATTTTTTTTTCAATTCTTTTAAATTTCCGGCATAGTTATTTCCGGCGATAATTTTTACGCTGATAACACTTTTTCGATGCGCATTGAACGGGCGTAAATATTTCTGTCGGAAATATTAATTTCAGGCGGATTTTTGCCATTTTCCGACGAAAAATAGACGCCGGAAATTGCTGTTTTTCCTGTAGTGACACCAGTACACTGATTTAAGATTTATGAATGATAATGGCAAGATGAAGAATACTGACCAACTATATGAATGTTGGGATTAAAGATGTTGAACGAACAACATTAAAACTCGATATCCTACCTTACTACTCATAATCACATTTATGATTACATTTATTTCATTGTACATTTACCAATTGATTTATAGATAGAACATACTGAGATATTATTAAGACTGATATAACATGATATTGCATGTGATAGATATACTTATGAACATTAATTAACATATGGATGTAGTATAATGATATGACATACTATTAGATAAATTGTTAGGACACATCAGTGATAGAAAATAAATGATAAAATCATTGGTATAAATATAACTGATACAAATTTTGGGCATGTTT
Organism: Dendrobium officinale; assembly: GCA_019514585.1. Lineage (NCBI taxonomy): Eukaryota > Viridiplantae > Streptophyta > Magnoliopsida > Asparagales > Orchidaceae > Dendrobium > Dendrobium officinale. Next base: position 7,715,297 of record CM033693.1, on the reverse strand, counting down.
TACTTTATGACACTTGACATTACTTTATATATTTTTTTAAATTTTCTTATATGTTGACATATTTTTATACTTCTTGAGATGCTTTTGTTTTACTGATCGTATTGATTTCTATTAATATAATGATATTGATTGCTAATTTTATAAAGATGATCATTGACTTTTCTTTTGATTGTGATGAGTAAGCATATTGATATTATTACCTTACATTAAAATCTTTGGTACGATTGGTGTCTTGTGGGCTTTATAAGCTTATTACACTGATTTAAATATTTTTCAAGTTTATGAAGGGGACTAACTAAGTGAACTTAATCAGAATCAGTTTTGTAATAGATAGATATTTTTTGAACTTTTGGTTATTGTATATGAACATTGATTAGTGATACATACATTGACAGATGATATGATATATAGATAATTTCTCTATTTTAATTGATAAAAAATAAGAGGAAAAAAATTAGAGTTTCAAATACATGTATTGACTAACGATATGATATATAGATACTTTCTCTATAGAATATCAATCAATCTTCTTATACCTCCCATTTTATATTACATAAGATTACAACACAAATCATATTTCAAGATAAGATTGTTGATCGACCCTCCTGTATTAGATAGTATATCTCCAACCAACCAAAATTAGTTAGTTATTTCCATCCAACCTTTGTTGCTTTTACATACATTTCATATCATGTATATTAAAATACCAAACATTATGAACATGTTTTTGTTGATCACATTTCTATATGAGGTCATTAGGATCCATTTGGGTTTCTTTTTGGTGACCTAATGATTGGATGATGCATATTTCCTAACCATATAGGTCCCAGTTGAGACCCAATTTAATCCTAGTCAAATTCAATTTCTCCTTCCAATTCAATCCCTGATCCAGCTTACAATCAATTTTCAAATCATGTCCAATCAATAACATTCAGTCATTTGATTTTAATTTATGTGGATAATCCAAACTCAATTAACCAACTTCAAATTCCAATCTAAATCCAACATCTAAACAAAAATCATAAGTTTAAGGACCAAGGTCCTGAAACCCTTTCAAGGTGATTTTTCTATCATCTTGTAATCCATTCAATTGACATCTGATTTAGTGTATATCAATTCTATATTGATATGACATGACTTTATTTCCAGCTCTCCAAATTTGAACCCACTATCAGGGTCCTAGACCTAAAAACTAAATCTTTTCCAATGGCTGCAAAACCTTCAAATATTTACAACCTATGAAAATTGACATGCTATCCAATGGAATTTGACCTTAGGACCCCTTCCAAACCATCCAACCACATATATGACCTTTGGTGTGACCTTTTGACCAATACCCTAAAATTTGCTAGACCCAATTTGACCTAGTGTTTAATAGGGGTTAAAATGACAAAAATGTTATTTAGTAGTTTGATGAACCTAACCTAGAAAAGAAAAATGCAAATTGAATTTTTTTAGTAGTTTGATGAACCTAACCTACGTTCACACCCCATAGTCATCTCCCCAAAAATTTCACTCACAGTCTAGCTACGAATAAGGTGAAGAAGCTCCTCTCCTTCATAGGAAAATGAAGACCACCATTTACACCCTTTCATTCCTAAGAAGTTAGCATATTTTTACACTTAGCATGATGGAGAGGTCTATACCTCTAGCCTCCTAGCTAGACAAAGAGTCTCCCATACCAAGTCTCTCCAAAGATCTTGTACCAAAGAGCTCTCACATACAACAACCTTGATGAACAATGATATGAATGAAGATGAAGAACCCTATGTACTTCTCTCACACAAGATCTTTGACACTTTTCCAAGAAATTCTTCACGTTCTCTCCAATCTCTTTCACCCTCTCCCTCAAATTGCTCTTTGTTTGTTTGGATTGTACGATTAAACTCATGCAATACAAAATTTTCTTAGATTTGACATGTTGATCTCAGGTTCTAATTAAATAGGTAAATATTACAACAAGAAAACAAAATTGCATTATACAAGTTGGTTCATCTAGTACAATTAGTTCATATTTTAAATTTTAAATATTTTAAGAAATATAAAAAATTGGCAGTTTTAATTTAATTATAGATTATTTAGTAATTTATGGATCATGCCATATGATTATTCAGGTAAATATTTAATTTTATTTTAATGTTAATTAATGCCATTTGGTTATCATAAACTACCAAAACGCCATTTATATTATACAATACAATTAAAATCATATACCACGATTAATCATAAGATCAAGTGTTTTTATTAATTTTTATGTTATTTATCTTGACCTAAACTGTGTCTGTATTATTCTGCTCGCTTTTTACATGAGGTATAAAATGACCCAATAATTTAAAACAATAAAAATAGAAATTAATACACACTTTACTTCTTAATCTTTGATGATCTTCTTATGTTCAATTTATTAACTCATCAGGTCCTCATCCTGATTCCATCACTTGTGTGTTAATTTCTACTATCCTTCCATTTACCTACTATGTTAGTATAAAGATCAATATCCTACTTACAAAACTAAACTGCTAATCAATATAACCAATATTATTTATGACTATCAAAATCCTAGTGTACATCAGGATCATAGGATGCAATACATAATCATTGGTATAATATAACTTGATGAATGTTTCAAACTATTCTCTCTATTTTCCTGGGTAATTTCTGATGATAGAATGATTACCATCATCTATAGAGGTCAAATATTATGAGAATAATGCAGAGAGTTCAAGAAGGGAGGAGGTTATTATTAATTCATGGGAGATGTTTGTATTAAGGGAAATCTGATTAGAAAGGTATTCTCTTGATGGAAATAAGGCTTCTTCTAAGAAGAAAAGTAAGGTTCAACATGCACTTGAGCATTTGAATGTATCATAACTATTTAATATCAAGCTAATTTCAAAATATAAGATATGCTATGGCAAGGGAGATAATAATGATTGCAACTTAATGGGTCTCTTTCGAAGATAACCTTAAGCTACTAATTGTTTTCCTCCATTCATATCAATTTTTTTTTTTTTAAGACCACAACTACATTAAAGGTATCTCAATAATGTGGTGTAACAACAACAAGTCCACTAGGAGCCTTATATTTCATATATTATTGCATCTCATACATGATATTAAATTTTATAGAGAAATAATGTGATTGATATAATATAGATATGAGATATGCATATAAGCAAGAAAAACACTATAACTAATATATGTTTGCTATTAAAATGTAAAACTTTATACAAGAATGTGGATCGATAAGCTTTCCATAAAATAAGGGTTTATTGGGCAATTCTAGTTATAAACTATAATAGATTAACTGAATTGTGCCAATTGATAAAGAGTGGAGACTTTTAATGATTTATTCAAAGACATCGGTACACTGATTTAAGATTTATGAATGATGACGGTAAGATAAAGAATACTGACCAACTAGTTGAATGTTGGGATTAAAGATGTTGAAAACACAACATTAAAACTGGATATCCTACCTCACTACTCATAATCAGAATCATGATTACATTTATTTCATTGTACATTAACTGATTAATTTATATATAGAACAGACTCATATATCATTAATACTAATATAACATGATATTGCATATGATAGATATAATTTTGGACATTAATTGACATTTGGATGTATTATAATGATATGACATACTGTTAGATAAATTGTTAGGACACATCATTCATAGAAAATATATGATAGAATCATTAGTATAAATATAATTGATAGAAAATTTGTGCATGTTTAACTTTATGGCACTTGACAATACTTTATATATTTTTATTAATTTTCTTATATGTTGACATATTTTTATACTTCTTAAGATGTTTTTATTTTACTGATCATATTGATTTCTATTAATATATTGATATTGATTGCTAATTTCCTAAAGATGATCATTGAATTTTCTGTTGACTACGATGAGTAAGCATATTGATATTATTATCTTACATTAAAAGCTTTGGTACTATTGGTGTCTTGCTAAGCTTTATAAGATTATTATATGGATTTAATTAATTTTCAAGTTTATGAAGGGGACTAACTAAGTGAACTTAATCAAAATCAGCTTTGCATGTTTAATTTATTTTCTTGTATCTTTTGTTATTCTTTTGTAGCTTAAAGGGTTATAATAGATAGATATTTATTGAACTTTTGGTTATTGTATATGAACATCAATTAGTGATACATATATTGACTTATGATATGATATACAGATAATTTCTCTATTTTAATTGATAAAAAACAAGAGGAAAAAAATTTGAGTTTCAAATACATGTATTGACATACAATATGATATATAGATACTTTCTCTATATAATATCAATCAATCTTCTTATACCTCCCATTTTATATCGCATAAGATTACAACAAAACCTGTATTTCATGGAAAGACTGTTGATAGACCCTCCTGCATTAGATTATATATCTCCAACCAACCTGAATTAGTTAGTTATTTTCATCCAACCTTTGTTGCTTTTACATACATTTCATATCATGTATATTAAAATAGCAAACATTATGTACATGTTTTTGTTGACCTCATTTCTATATGAGGTCACTATGACCCATTTGGGTTTCTTTTGGTGACTTAATGATTGGAAGATGCATATTTCCTAACCATATAGGTCTCAGTTGAGACCCAATTTAATCCTAGTCAAATTCAACTTCACCTTCAAATTCAATCCTTGATCTAGCTTCCAATAAACTTTCAAATCATGTCCAATCAATATCATTTATTCATTTGATTTTTTAATTTATGTGAATAATCCAAACCCAATAAACCAACTTCAAATTCCAATCTAAATCCAACATCTAGACCAAAATCATAAGGTTAAGGACCAAGGTTCTGAAACCCTTTCAAGGTGATTTTTCTTAAAATCACCTTAAAACCCAATCAATTAGCATATAATTTAAGGTCTATCAATTATGTATAGATATGACATGACTCTAGTGCCACCTCTCCAAATTTGAACCCACTCTAAGGCCCTTAGTCCTAAAAACTAAATCTTTTTCATTGGCTGCAAAACCTTTAAATATTTAAAACCCGTGACACTAGACATGTCATCCAATGGAATTTGACCTTGGGACCCCTTCCAAACCCTCCAACCACATCCATGACCTTTGTTATGACCTTTTGACCAATAAGCTACACTTTACTAGGTCAAATATAGGTTCAAAATGACAAAAATGTTATTTAAAGGGATTTTTTTTGTCTTTTCCTCAAAATTCAACAAGGTCCTTCCTCATCAACTTCCAAAACTTATCCCAATGGACCCTAAATGACCTTAGGAACACATTTGACCTAAACCCACATCTTTGGTATAACCTGGTTGAGCAAAGTGAACCTTAAGAGTTTATATACCCATTTCCAACCAAATGCCCTTCTCTTGGTTTGGGACCTCTTCGATTTAGTTTATATGATCCTTTAAAATCAATGGACCCAACCCTTGACCCAAGGTCAACTTGATTGACCAACTCAACCAAATTTGACCAAATCTTCCATACACTTGACTAAGATCTTTCAAACTCATGGAGTGACCCATTGGGTCTGTTAAGAGAGTTGCTATTTGCATGTTTTATCTTCTTGTAAATTGTATAATTTTGATGATTCCAAATATTATTGTTTTAAGCTTTGTGTTCTCATAATACTTTTTGGAAAATTTATTTTTGCTCTTGTGTGTGTTAAGAGAGTTGCTATTTGCAAGTTTTACATTTTTGCAACTTGTATAGTTTTGATGATTTCAAATATTATTGTTTTATGTATAGGTATCTCCTAACACTTTTTGGAAGAGTTGTTTTTGCTCTTGTGTGTACTAATATTTCAGGAAAATCAAACTCCAGACTATAAAGACTTCAAATCAAATTTAGCATGAGATACTTTGTGTATTTAAAAACTTATATTTTTCTTTAAATTAAATTTGAGAGGGAGTGATTGTAATTGAGTGAACACACACACACGCTTTAGGAGATTTTGAGAAATTTGTACTGATCGTACAGGACGAACGTAGTTCGTACGGGACGATCAGATCAGTTATCTCCTCGTAAGAGCAATGGAATGAACAGGAATTGAAGAAAATTTTTTTAAGTCCTGATCGTCCAGGATGAAGTGTTTTCATCCCAGGACAAAATGTTCTCTGGAAAATATTCGTTCAAGAACGAAGTGTATTCGTTCCAGGAAGAGTTTCTCTCTAGAGTACTATCATCCAAGATGAAGTGTATTCATCCCGGGACGATTTTCTCTCTGTAAAACTTTCGTCCGGATGAACCTTAACTTCATCCCAGGACGAAGTGAACTGACTTTGAAAATTAAGTGTCGTTCTGCAGTTTTTGTGAACCGACCTGTGGAATAACTATTCATATCGGATGAACCTAGTTCGTACGGGACGATGTGTGTGTACGAAGTCATTTCTTACCCATATACATTAGGTTCATTTCCAATGCATTTAAGTAAAATCATTCAGGATGATCCACGAATGTACGGGATGATCCAATTCGTATTGACTTGAAAATTTGCAATTTTTGGACGGTTTTTTGTGTCTTTCCTATAAATATTGCAAACTAAACTGCCACATAATCTTTTTGCCTACTGATCTTCATGTCTATTGAAAGAAGAGTCAAGGAGACAGTGTGAGAGAGTGTTTGAAGGAGATTTCTTGCCATTGGAGCGTGAAGGTTTCACTTGGTACTCAAAGGTAAGAGTCTTTATTCTTGGTTTATGATTACTTTACTCTTTTCTATCTTCCTTCTAGAATTCTTGTGAGAATATCTGTCAAGGAGATCCGGTTCTCTGCCGACACTCGGAGAGTGTGAATAGCTGAAGGGTTCTCTGCCTACACTTGGAGAGTGAGAACAGCCGAAGTGTTCTCTGCCCACACTTTGAGAGTGTGAACAACCAAAGGGTTCTCTACCTAAACCGGGAGAGTGTAAAAGGATGAAGGTTCTCTGCCAATACTAGGGATATTGTAAAAGGACGACGGTTCTCTACCGCACTGGGTAGTGGTGGAAAGAATGTTTATAAAGGCTTCTCCACCTTGCTGTGGGTGCAAAAGGAGAGTCACTATTGGTATTAATGCAATACTCGGAGGGTGCCTCCAGGGAGTAGATGTAGGTCTTGTTTTGACTAAACCACTATAAACCTCATGTCTTTATTTTTTTGCTGCCTTTTTATTTTTGTACTTTTACTTTTAAAAACTATGATTGAAAAATCTATTTCTACAAAACTCATTAAAGTTTATTTTTTTATTTTAAAAAAATTAAAAAAAGGAATTAATTTTTTAATTACTAACTCACCCCCCTCTTGGTTAGTCGTGCGACATAAGCTTAGGTTTAAAAACCTAATTCATAGTGAATGAGCATCAACAAGTGGTATCAGAGCTTTATTTCAAAATTATAAGTTTAGACTACTTTTTGATTAACGTAGATGGCTACATTTGGAAACCGAAATACACCCGAGGGTTACTCTATAACTAAACCTCCACTGTTCGACAATATACCTTTTGATTTTTGTAAAACACGCATGTCTACATTTTTGCAGTCACTTGATTATCATATGTGGAACTTAGTTCAGAAAGGTATACAAAACCAACTAGATTAGTTTATGGAGTTAGAGTTGAAACACCTGTTGTGGACTAGACAATAGAAGAACACGACTTAGCACAACTAAATGCTAAATGCTTGAATAGTTTCTTTTGTGCTTTAAAATCAGAAGACCACATACGGCTTTCCACTTGCAAAAGTGGAAAGGACATATGTGATAGACTTTGTATAACTTATGAGTGGACTAATGAGGTTAAGCAATCTAGACTTAATATCTTGTTGCATGATTATGAACTGCTTCGCATGAAATCAAATGAATCAATTTTTGATATAAACATAAGATTCACACAAATTGTCACCTCTTTGCATGCACTGGGTAGGGAACTAATGAATGCTGAAATGGTTAATAAGATTCTTCGTTATTTGTCTACTGCTTATGATACTAAAATTACTGCAATTACAGAGACTAAAGATCTAAACATTTACTCTATTGATAATCTTCTGGTTCGCTAATTACTTATGATCAAGGAGTTAGTCAAAGAAAGATTGATACAGATGAACCACGAAGGGAGAAGAACATAGCACTAAATGTGGAAGAGTCTGAGAGTGTACACTCACAACCTGAGGATGAAGATGACACCGCATTGATGACTAGATAATTCAGAAGCTTTCTAAAGATGAAGCAGAAGACACGCCAGCATTGGAATAGAGGTAAATTTAATATAAATGTCAAGGTTTCAAATGAAGTGATTTGCTATGAGTGCAGGAAACCTTGTCATATCAAGACTGATTATCCAAAACTCAAAGCTACTCCTAGCATGGAGAAGGTAGAGGAGAAACTAATTGTAAGGAAGGGAAAAAAGAAGTTTCAAAGAGCCTTCTGGGCGGACTCAGCTTTAGATTCATCAGAGACTGTGAAGGAAGAAGAAGTCACTAATCTGTGCTTAATGGCTGATAGTCTTGATCAGTCAGATCAATAAGAGGTATGTGATTTAACATATGATGAACTTTTTGAAGTTTATGAACACATGCATGATGCATATAGAAAACTGAAGAAAATGGATGTTAGTCTAAGTTTAGAGTTTGATGGAGTACAAAAGGAATATGAAATCCATAGGAAAGATCATGCTTTAATTGATGACAACCACATGAAATTACTTGATGAGTTTGATGACTTGAATAAAAAACATGAAAATTTAAAATCATCCTATGCTGAACTTGAAAAAGATTTTAAAAATTTAAAGGATGAATGGGAGAGCAAAATTTATAGATCAAATTATACAAATCCAATTTTGAAAGATATGAATTCATTTTACAAATTAACGATAAAAGCTCTCGAGGATAATAGGATATCCCCTAAACTTGAAGATTTTACTAATCCTATTATGTATCCTAAATTTATGCATTCCCTAAATAGACAGATGAATGTTAGAAGACTTAGGAAATCATTTCCAAAAGTAAAATGTAATAATTGTGGATTGTTTTGACATATAGCTCACACCTGTACTTTCAATATGAAAACTTATTTAGTGTGGAGACCTAAGATGTATAAATATAGACATATCATACATGCATCTGATTATAAATTGTCAAAAGGAGAACCCAAACTTGTTTGGGTTCCCAGGTCTAATGTTTGATAATTTTGCAGGGTCGATCTCACACAAGACCTCGTGAGACCATATGGTACCTGGACAGCGGATGTTCAAAGCATATGACTGGAGATACTGCATAATTCATATCGTTGGAAGCTAGGAGTGGAGGCAAGGTTATACTTGGAGATAACACCACAAGGAAACTGGTTGGATCAGATATGATTGGAAATCTTAATAAATTTTTCATTGAGAATTTTTTATTAGTAGAAGGCTTAAAGCATAACCTGTTAAGTATAAGTCAGCTTTGTGATAAATGATATTGTGTGAAATTTTTTCCTACTAGCTGCATATTAAGCCTAAATGGTAAAAATATTTTGAATGGTAAAAGGATAAATAATGTTTATATGCTAGACTTGAATTATATTCAATCTCCTACCACTTTTTGTTTGAAAACTGTATCTGATGAGTTATGGCTTTGGCATAGGAGACTTTGTCACTCTAGTATGAAAAACCGTAGAAGGATTACCCAAAAGAACGTAGTGAGAGGTATACAAAAACTAGACTTTACTAAGGACCACCTTTGTGATGCATGTCAATTAGGAAAGCAAGTGAAGTCCTCTTTTCAGTCCATTAAAGATATTAGAACTAGTAAACCATTAGATATTTTGCATATGGATCTTTTTGGACGAGTTGGAACTGTGAGTCTAGGAGGGAAGGTATACAGATTTGTAATTGTGGATGATTACTTAAGATTCACATGGGTTAGATTTCTATTTCATAAGAGTTAATCATTTGAGGAGTTTAGAAACTTTTCGACTTCGATTCAAAGAAAATTAGGGTGTGAATTTATTTCTATACAAAGTGATCATTGAGGAGAATTTGAAAATGATAAATTTGAAGAATTTTGTATGAAGAAAGGAATTGATCACAATTTTTCTGCACCTAAAACCCCTCAGCAGAATGGGGTAGTTAAAAGGAAAAATAGAACATTAATAGAAGTCGCCCGAGCAAATTTTGGCATAATACTCACTTCCTAAATATTTTTGGGCTGAGGCGGTTAGCACTGCATGTTATGTTCTGAATAGGGTGAATGTGAGATCTAAACTAAATAAAATACCCTATGAGTTGCTAAAAGAAAGAACACCTAATTTGTCTCATTTGCATGTTTTTGGTTGCAAGGTGTTCATTCATAGCATTGAAAAATCTACATTAGAAAAATTTGATCTAAAATCTGATGAAGAAATTTTTGTTGGATACTCAAGTGTTGGAAAATCTTATAGAGTATTCAATAGAAGAACTTTGGTAATTGAGGAGATCACACATGTTATATTTGATGAATCTGGGAATATAGAAGAGCCAAATGTTGTAGAAGATGAGATTAAGATTAACTCCCAAATAATTGATAAAATAAATTTGGAACAAAATGTGGAAGAAAATTTGGAGATAGAAAACACTTTTCCTAGAGATTTGAGATTTTCTAAAAACCACCCAAGGGAATTGATTATAGGTGAATCAAGTGAGGGTGTAAGGACTATGCTTGGATTAAATAAAGAAGTCAATCATTATGCCTTCATTTTAACTATAGAACCCACAAATATTGATCAAGCACTTTTGGATGAATTTTGGATTTTGGTCATTCAAGAAGAGTTGAATGAATTTGTAAGAAATAAAGTTTGGGCATTAACTACAAGGCCAAAGGATCAAAGTGTAGTTGGAACTAAGTGGGTATTCAAAAGCAAAATGAATGACTCAGGCGTAGTCATTAGAAATAAGACTAGATTAGTTGCTAAGGGGTATAATTAGATTGAAGGGATTGATTTTGAGGAGACTTTTGCTCCTGTAGCTAGACTTAAAGCAATTAGGGTTTTACTAGCTTTTGCCTATTTTAGAGGATTCAAATTGTATCAAATGGATGTAAAAAGTGCATTTTTAAATGGGATAATTCAAGAAGATGTTTTTGTAGAATAACCACAAGACTTTGAAAATTCTAAATATCCAAATCATGTTTTCAAGTTGAAAAATGCATTATATGGATTGAAACAGGCACCTAGGGCTTGGTATTAGAGGTTGAGCACCTTATTACTTGAAATATCTTCGAAAAAGAATTATGGATACAACTCTCTTTTGAATAAATATGGAAAAAGATTATACGCATTTTGTTTCAAATTTAAGTGGATGATATCTTTTTTGATTTCTAAATAAAAAATCTTTTTGAAAAATTTTCCAAAAATAATTAGTAAAATCTGAGATGAGTGCAAATGAAGATTTGAATTACTTTCAAAATTTTAGCATTAAAAAATTTGAGGAAGGTACATTTCTTAGTCCCAATCAAAAGTATGTTTAAGGAAACATCCTCAAAAAATATTAAATGGAAAACCCCCCCCCAATGCAAAATATTTTAGTACACCAATGAGTTTCCTTTAGTTACATTGGATAAGGGACCCTTAGGAAAATCTATTGTCAAAAGAATTTAGAGGGAGAATTTAATCTTTACTTTTACTTGATTGCTAGCCGACCCATATCATGTTTAGTGTTTTCTTATGTGCTAGATTTCAAACAATCAATCCAAAAGAAGTCATATTTAATAGCAGGAAAAGGATTTTAAGGATATCTGTAGGAACTCAAAACTTTAGGAAATAATGATATCCTTAAAAAAAAAAAAGTTTAGCTCTTCAGTTGA
>CM033693.1:7603877-7703187 GCA_019514585.1 Dendrobium officinale | reverse complement strand
TTTAGTGGCATAGTTTTCTTTTCTAATTAAAAATCTATTTCAAATTAAAGATTGTGTATGAATTTTAGATCCTTTCTAAACTCGCTTAAGCAAATAGGTCTTGTATTTATAATGTTTAAAGTCTTTTGGTCACATTAAGATCCCTCGTTACTCTTGTCATTAGTTAATTGATTCTGTTTTGTGGATAGTTCTTCTCTATATTAGAGAGAGAGCCTCTATTCTCTAATATCTAGAAAATATACTCACAACTAAGAATCCTTTTTAAGAGTTGTAAAAGAGAATGGAGCTTGCAAAAATAAAAAAAATTGGCCAATGATGCCAAAAGATGCGCAATGACGCCAAATTGAAAAATTATATATCAAAAAGCAAAAGATGTGCACAAGCACCAATCAATTGACAAGAGGGGTAAAATGAGCCCACTAAAAAGCAAGCTCCTCTCACTTTTCAAATCTTTTAAAAACTTAGAAGTTTTCATGTATCAAAGGCTTGATATCGATTGTTTTGCGATTGTGACAAATTTACTTTGGTTCATTGTTCTATAAGATATTTTTTCTTAAACCAAGTGATGAATGGATTATTTTTTCTCATATCCAATTGATTTTTTGAGTTAGGTCATTTATTTCAAAAGATGATTCTACCCTAAGAGAAAGTCCAAGCTAAGGGTAATCATGATCGGATATTCTACCGTTCTTTGGATTATTGATATTGTTAACTCCTTAACTCACAAATTTTTAAAATCAATCACATGGAATACTACATCATCTTCATGCCTTAGTAAAAAAAAAGTATCTTGTGGTTTGCTTTTGTTCTTGATTACCTTATTTTTTAGATGTTAAAAGGGGGAGTAGTTTTAGGATGTTTTTTGCACTTTCAATTCTGTGTGTTACACTACTACTTTCTAAATCTTTGTCGTAGTGTTTTGCCATCATAAAAAGGGGGAAGATTGTTGCAAATTTAGGTCTATGAACTATGTTTTGATGATTGGAAAACACTCATACTTGTCTTGGACTGTCTTTTACTACTAACTTTTCAGGAATCAAAGATCGGACGGAAAAACGGAGCCAGCTCAAGATGGGGTAGATTAGGGTTGAGTCAGCCTGTAATTTTATTTTTCCCTTCCTGAGTCAATTGTAATCTTTGGTGTGACTGATAAAAGTAACCCTACACACACACACTTGGGAGACTTAGAATTTCTGTTTTTACTCAAATTGGTCAAGAAGATATTTACATCGTCTTGGACGATCGGGCTTAAAACAGAAAATCTAATCAGAGGTTCTTAATTAAGGCAACCGTATTAGCCAATCAGCCTGGATGATAGGCTCAAAACAGAAAGAAATTGCTGCCATAAATAATTAAGGTATTCTGTATTTTTGATAATCGGTCAGGATGATCTTAGATCGACCTGGATGATATTCAAAACTATGCCTTAATTGATCAGACAATTAAGGAAATAATTAAGGATGATTGATACGTCGTCCTGGATGATCACAGGATCAGCCTAGACGATCTAGTTAAAAAACCTTACTTACTCCTGGACGATCTAGATCGGACAGCTTGAATTCAGGGCGATGCTCTGGACGATTTTCCTCTAATTTGAACTGATCGGCCGGGACGATCGTGCGATCGTCCTGGATGATCAACACAATTTTTCAATTGTCCAGTTTGCATTCAGGGCGATGTTCAGGATGATCTTTTGAGATTTGTACTGATCGGCCAGGACGATGTCCATATCGTCCTGGATGATATAGTCGGCAACTTGCAATTAATGAGCTCCTTTGAAGCTCTTCTATTTAAGAGCTCTTGTTCAATATTTTTGAACATCCTTGGCTGCTGTCTAGACCTGAGAAAACCTAAAGGAGAGAGAGAGAGAGAGAGAGAGAGAGAGAGAGAGGATCTTGTGAGGGGGAGCTTGTGAGGGGATTCACAAGGATTTCTACAAGCTTTGTTCCACTTCTTCTTCCCTAGAGTCTCTTGTCCTTGGAAGGGTTGGGAGAGGTATGTTCTAGCAAGCGATCGAGGTTCCTGCCCGCTTTAGGAGGAAGCAAAAAGAGGAAGGTTCTCTGCCTTGCCGGGTGTGGCAAAAAGAGGTGTTTGTAAATGCTTCTTTGCCTAGCTGTGGGGGCTAAAGGAGAGTCACGATTGTAGTGCAATACTCGGAGGGCGCCTCCGGGGAGTGGACGTAGGTCGAGTTGACCGAACCACTATAAACCCTTATGTTCCTTTTTTTTTTTACTGCTTCAGCATTTGTTTTCTTCCGCACTTATTTTTGTGGTGATTTAGTTTGCATTTGTGCTTTGCTTAAAGAAATTTTTTAAATACCAATTCACCCCCCCTGCTCTTGGTTAGCCTTGGGCCAATTCTATAAGGCTTAACATCCCTAACGAACTTTCATATATTCTTGAGACATTTTTCTTGTTATTGTATAGATTTATTTTTACTACATAAATTTACTTTTATTATATGAATTTATTATTATTTCACTACTCTACCGCTCCTGCCACCGGATTATTATTATTACTGATATATATACTTATACTATTTGATACTTTTGATTCACTGTACTCATATTATGTATATGATATAATGAGAATGTGATATAGAATACCTGGATAGTATGGATACACTCTCAAATGATTTTACTACATTGATTGATTTTGATAGTGTTTATTTTGATTTAATGCTTTATTTGATTATTGAGATATGATTAATATATAGATTTGACACTCGTACTAGTTTACTAGCTTTTGTACTGTAGTATTTTACTATTTACAATTTTACTGCTACTGTATTTGGTTTTTATTCTTGCACTTATTCAATGATCATATAACTACTACTTATATGATTTGATCCTTAACATGTATATTACTCTTTTATTGTGCTTTGGATTCAATAGTAGATTTTGGTGATCTATTAGGCTTTTTAAGCTCATTATATGTGCTTAAATTATTTCAGGTCAAGGTAGGGGAGCAAGAGTGTAAAATTGGTCAGGATTTTATAGGTTATGTTTCTTTTTATTAAAGTCCTGAGTAGTATATATGATTTTTGTGAATGAATATAGATGTGTACATTTATATTTTAAATTATAGTATTTATTATATTATTTATTATTAATAGATGTTATCAACCGTTAGTGGTATACCAACATAACTAGCAATTTTGGATATTCCCGAAGGCGTCCAAAGAGCTAAAGGAAGATCAAGAACTTTGATCCAGATAGGCACCGAAGCAGATTCATCTCTTTTAGGTTTAAATTTCGGAGACCATTGTTGAAGAACAAATGGTTTTCCTAGAAGGAACCAGGGTCCTCCAGACCAGACAAAGTTGTAATCATCAAGATTATTGAATTTAAGAAGAAAAAAACCTTCAGGAAGCGAGATCAGAGACATAGATCCTTTTAATTTCCAAAGCTTTCTCATGGAAGCAAGAAGCCTTTCATAATACGGTCTTTGACCGATAGAATATCCCACAAGAGTAAGGTTCCAGAAAGATATACCTTCCGAGAGATCATCCGTAGAGAAAGACAGTTTTTGTTCCGGAGGAAAAAAAGTCATAGGAAAAACCTCAGATCTGGGTTGAGGAGCAGTAAAGTTGTCTGTCCATGGAGCCGGAAGCGTCGCCGATTGCTGGCCAAACTCCGAAGCTTTCGAAAGCGGAGGAAAATCTTCCCTAGATCCAGCCATCAGAGCCGTCGGGAAGGGGGAGAGACCCCCTCGACGGAGAAAACCCTAGGTTTCTCAGAGAGAGCGCCGCTTTCTCAAACCCTAGGTTTCTCAGAGCTCTTCACGTGAAATTTCTCAGAGACCCCCCTTGACGGAGAAAACTCTTTTGAAGAAATTTTTCTTCGTTTCTGTATGTGTATTGATTGTCCTGTAGAGACTCTACATTCATTTGAGGATTATGAAAGCTATGAAGATCCTACCAGATATGAATGTCTCATTCGAAAACTTTTTTAAGCATTTTTGGTTATATTTCGAATAACTTTCTTACTAATCATAAAGATAATTTTTAGTAAAAAAATTTTAGTTCAAGAAATTTTTTTTTAAAAAAAAATTATTTTAGAAAATAATAAAAAAATTATTCCAAATAAAATTTTAATTAAAATATAATATATATAGTTAGTATGGCTAGTTAGCATAAGAAAAATATAAAGAAAAAGAATATGAAGGTTTTCAAGTACCAATTTATTGATCATCTGCTTGTAAGGTGTGGTGTCAACCACGATCAAATTAGGATAAGATAGAATTGTAACAAAAGAAAAAAAGAAAAGCCTCTTGTTTTTAAATTATTAGTGATCATGTTAGAAAAAAATTTAAAATATAGTTGAAAATACAAATTAAACACATTTTAAATATTAAATTTATTTTTACATTAAACTATAAAAATTGAAAATATTCATCAGAATTAAACCCATTTGAACTAAAACTGTCAAAACTCATGAGCTAGAATTATAAAAACTTAAAACTATGGTAAGAAACTATATTGTCATCATCACATTTTTCATTTTTTTTATAGAAAAAGTTGAGGGCCATGCCCAGCTATTTCATAATTTGATCAAATACATTACAAAAATTGGGCAAATTATTGCATCCGGTCACCAAACGCAGAGATAGGTCCGGATATTAATAAAATATTATTTTAAATTAAGCGCGTCAAAAGCGCAGGTAAAGTGCGGGTGAAGCGCAAGTAAAGCGCAGTCAAAGCACAACAAAAGCGCAAGTCAAAAGCACTGGTGACGCGGCAAATTTTTATTGCATGTCCGAACCTATTCTCCGCGTCCGGTGACAAGGTGCAATAATTTGCCAAAAAATTGGGTCAGAACTTGAAAAAATGACCAATTCAAAAAGTAGAATAGTTACAAGTGTATGAAATTGATCATTGTATTTAATGTAAATGATCTAAAAATAAAAGATGGGGCTCAGATTACACCCAACCCGAACATGCAATACTGCATGTATACGATATGATGCCATTCAAGGCCGATAAAAAATCTGTGTCATTGTGTGTTATATTCGTTAATAAAATATATAAGCTGCCTAGTTGCAATCATATGTAATTCAGTGGGTTATCAGTAACATCAAAGAAGAGAAAGGCTAGATTGAAGAACAAAAGGTCCCACGTACTCTAATATAATATGATACAGAGCCAATGTAGTTTATAGTCATCCAACCTGAATAACACACATTAGCATTAGGGGTATCAAAATAGGTCAACGATTTAGTTTCAGATCCAACCTGAATTGATTCGGGTCTAAATGGGTTAAAACTAACCTGACCTGATTTTGCAAACGTGTCAGGAATGTCAACACGGAATAGCCTATTGGGTTGTCGGGTTGACCTGACCTGACATGCTAAACCTGGATCTGGGTGGCGCGCAGGTAGGGCTTGAGTGCGTGAGTCGGCGAGTGCAAGAACAGGTTAGTGCAACAGAACGTCACGTGCAGGCGTGGGTGAACAGGTGCGGCACATCGACAGTCAAATGGGATTCACAGACAGACGCGCATGGCGGGTGTAGGGTCATGTGTGACACTTCACGTGAGAAGGTGCGCTAGACTACTGAAGCCGGAGTTGGAGCGGGGTTGACCTAGAGTAGATTGCAGCATAGGGCCTGCCGCCTGTAGAGTAAGTCTAGTGGGTCCTCTGGATGTCCGGAGTCTCGCGAGTGCTACGAGCTTAAAGGGTTTTGATGTCATGCAAGGGGAGAAGTTCACTGGTCAACTGGTTCGATTTCGGGTCAACGAGAACCTGGCTCGGTTTTACAAATGGGTTAGAAAATGAAACCTGAAGCCGAGCCATTAAGCAAACGGTTGACCCGAACCTGTATTTTTTTTGTGTCTGGTCCAGGTCAGTTTCAGGTTGTGTCAAATATTGACACCCTAATTAGCATGATACAAGATCAATTTCATTCCACCATAAAATCGAGCATTAGAGTTTTTGCACACTGAAAAATAGCATAATAGAAAAAAACCAAAATGTGATAGAAAAACGGGAGTACAAAAATTGAAATGCAATGGTAGATAAGAAAATAACTAAGAGAATAAAACTATTGGATGAAGGAAGGTAAATTATCCGTCAATTTCCACCTTTTTCTTTTAAAGTGAATACAAAAATGATCTTTATCAACCATAATTTTGCTATTTGAATTCAATCCCTACAAATTCAACTATTTGTTTCCAACCAACAATTCCAAGTAGTAATATGAATAACAAGTTGGAATTTTCGAGTGATTTTATAATTGTTGCATCCAAATAACAAAAGATTTGATGTAGAGATTTCTGCAATACAATTAGATCAAAAATCATGATTTCGTTTGGTACGATCATTGGGATGACTAAATTTCATGTTTAGCAATCGTTTGGTATGATCAATATCGTACAGTACGATCTGCTATCAGTAACTAAACTTTGATTTGATTGACTAATTATGTGGGTTAATTTAAGTAAGATTTCAAATATTCGAGCAATATGAATCAGATCATACATTACACTTAGTTCAAAAATTAAATTTTTAATATGTTACTTAATTTATCTGACGGCTAGGGTTTTCAATTCAGAACGAATCATACAGTATGATCCATATCGTTTAGTACAATTAATTCATAGAAACTATTTTTTCAATTAGGCGTTAAGCCCATTCTTTCTATACTGATCGTGTAGTACGATTGTAAATCATAAAACACCATTAATAAAAAAAAATTTAACTTTTAAAATTTATCTCACTCCCCCTGTATGTGTGTGCATGATCACCCAATTACATACAATCTTATGTTGTCAGACTCAAGAAATAGAAAAAAAAAAGAAATTACACTTTGTTTACTTGACATTCCTATTATATCCATTCTTGAGCTTTTAGTAGCCTTGAGTAGTGTATGTCTTATCTTCAATTTTTATGCTCATTAATAAAAGACATCTAAAATATTTAATGAGAAAAGTAATAATTCAATCAATAATGTAGGTTAGCATCAAAATCATAGATTAGAGATCCTGGATTGCAATAATCTCGCACTTTTTTAGGATGACAAACAATGTTGGTAGATAGGCAAGATAAAAATTCTTTTCCCCTCAGCTACCCCTCCTTAGGTGACAGTTTTAAATGTTAGGGGTTGCAAACTTTTTTTAAATGAAAGACCAAAGGAAAAAAGTTATAGAAAATAAAGTAAAACAAACACAAGATCACATTAAACTGAAGTATACAACAAAACATACATTTTTTCCCCCCTTTTGACATCAAAAAAAGAAGAGGAACAATAAACAAAGTGAACATTACAAGAAGTAAAAGAAGTAAAACATAACAACCAAACACTAAAGGTAAGGTGGATCCAGATCAGGTGGTGGTGGTGATGGTTAAAAGTATTGATGGATGGAGGCAAATTAATTATTAATTGATGAAAACATTTCTTCATACTATCTCTTTTCTTCCTCGTGTTGCTATTGGTGAATGTGATAATTCGAGCTTGGTTTCTAATCACTCGAGTCATTGAATTATATCGTCGTGAGGATAGGAAGGTGTAGGTGGTGGTATTGGTGGCAATCTACATCCACCTGTAGGAACAGCTTCCCCTTCTTCAGCAAACTCTGGCTTATCATGCTCGTGCCCCTGATGTAAAATAGTACGGAATGAGACATCCGTATAAAAAATGAGAACATTATCAGGAGGAGTAGGATAGTTAATTTGGTAATTTTTGTCTAAGAAATATCTTATGATGTGTCCTAATACAATACTTTTCTTTCTTCAAGTATTGGGATGTTGAATATGTGTTATATTTTGGATATAATTAAGAATTATTTGTGCTCCATCAATTTGAGTATTTGACATGATTAGGTAGGCAACTATGGAAAGAACTAGGGTTATGTTAACACGATCCTCAACTTTGGGTATAATTGAGGTTCTAAAGACATGCTAGATAACCCAGACATTCTGATTTAATGTGTGGACTAATGATTGATGTTAGTTTATGGAAACATTCCTATTAGTTAAGTTTATAGAACTTCAGTCAAAGTCAGTTGTAGAGATAATGAATTATGAGCGTGGTTATTTGGTAGAAAGACTGATATGTTCCACTAAATCTTCCAGGGTGATCTCAATGAGTTGTCGACAAACATATATAGTCATGACCGAGGTTTCAAAAATTAGCCTAAGGATAACTAAGAATTTATAAAGTAGTTTGGAGTTGAAGGAAAAAGCTAGTGTGAGGAGAAATTGAAGAGTGGTGGAGGCATAGAGGATCATCATCTCGAAGTTAAGGGCAGGTTGATTTAATGTTCTAGATTGGGTGATTTTAGCCTCCTTGAACTTGTAATAAACATCTTTATCCCTAAAGAATAAAAACTGATTATCAAACTGATGGGAGGAGGAGCTCTCCTAGATCATTCTGCTGCATTTGCTTCCACTAGTCATTAGAGAGTTAAGGTTTAGAGTGTATGAGATTGAGGGAGTCGAGTGAATTAAAAGGTAAAAATCTATCCAATTTATAGATTTTAGAGCAGATTATACATCACAATTGAGTTTTGTATAGTATAATCAAAGAATTTAGTTTGTTTGGATGACTTGTCAAAAAAAGTGGTCAAATCATATAGTACGATCATGTATCATACTGGACAATCTTAAGGAATTATGTTTATCCTAAGGAGACATCGATACAACATTTGATGAAAGGTATCTTACAACACAAATAGATGTTCGTATAGTACAAAATATAATTATTATCGTATCGACCAAATTAAATTCATCTCAATCCAGTTTTACATGTGTATCATACAATACGAAGAGAGGCATCATACAATACGATTAACAACAACTTTGTACCAAACAATTGTGTTCCTCAATGTTTAGTTACACATAGATCGTACAATATGAATAAAGGTTCATATAATATGATATATCATGGATTTAATTTGGACTGCTAATTAACTAAGGGTTATGATCTGCGCATCTAGGTATATCATAAAGTACGGACATGGATCGTACCATACTTTATAAATAAAAATTTGAAATATTTTATGAGTTAGTGAGGTGTGTTTGATGATGAGGAAATATCCATAAATTTTTTTTATTTTTTTTTTCTTTTTATTTCTTTTTTATTTTTTTTAAATTATAAACATCAAACAACAACACATAAACATACTCAAGAACAAACACATATAGATTAACACAAATGAATGAATGTCTGATACCTTAGAATCTAAAATGGAAGAATTATTTATTTATCCTTTAAATAATCAACAACAAGAGTTATCTAAACAATAGTTTTCAGTCCAGTATCGGTATGGCACCGTACGAGGCTTTGTATGGCAGGAAGTGCCGTACTCCTTTGACTTTGACTGAGATCGGAGATAGACAGGCTTTGGGTACCACTTTTGCTGATGAAACTGCTCAGAAGATCAGTTTGATTAAGGAAAGATTGAAAGCGGCTCAGGACCGACAATAGAAGTATTACAATCAGAAGTATAGGTTTGTTGAGTTTCAAGTTGGTGACTTTGTGTATGTTAAAGTCAGCCCGATGAAGGGTGTAAGCAGATTTGGTCAGGTGAGCAAGCTTAGTCCAAGATATATTGGACCTTTTGAAATTTTGGAAAGGATTGGAAAATCTGCTTATAGACTGTTGCTTTCTGATTCGATGTCTGACGTACATAATGTGTTTCACGTATCCACTATGAGGAAAAGGGTATCAGACTCTGAAAAGAAGGTATCAGCTGATGAAGTTGAGATTCAGGAAAATCTGGCGTACAAGAAAGAGCCAGAATTGATTTTGGCGTACGACATCCGAAAGTTAAGAAATAAACAGATTCTGATGGTTAAAGTCCAGTAGAAGCACCGGACTGCACGGGAAGCGACTTGGGAGAAGGAGTCTGACATGAGACAGTCGTACCCGTACTTATTCTGACTGAGTTTGGATTGGATAATGTCGAGGACGACATTTTCTGAAGTTGGGGAGATTGTAATATCAAAATCTGCTCCAGGATCGTCCAGGACGATCTTGGATCGTCCTGGGACGATCACTTGAGAATCTGTTCCAGAATTTGCCCAGATTTGCTCCAGGTGATTTTCTGTATGTATCGTCCAGGCCGATCGAGGCTTCGGCCAGGCCGATTGGCACTGTTCAAAATATCGGCCTGAGACTAGTTCAGGGAACCGTCCAGGACGATCAAAATTGTTCTGATCGTCCCGGGATGATATGGCGATCGGCCGGGCCGATCTGTGTATTATAAAGCAGAAATCAGTCATTTTGAAGAGAGAGAAAATCAAAAAAAAATAAAAATATCTGATTTTGAGGAGAGAGAAAGTCGAGGGCATTTTTGGAAAAGTTGATTTTTGGGCGACGCGGAGCCATTTTCTTCCGACGAGATTGTTCAGGAAATTGTTGTACGCAAGGTAAGGCACATTCCGCCTTTCTCAATTTTCAGAACCGTCGTGTTTGGCGGTGTTTCCTGTCCGGATTTTATTTCCGTTAGTGATTTTCGTCCGTATCTTTTGATGGGTTCAGTTTTTACCGCGTAACTTTCTGTATATTGTTATCGGGTGTGCACGTTTTGACTATATTTTGAAGATTTTTATCCGGGTATTTTTGAGTCGACTGTGTTTTTAGTCGACTGGGTTTTTCTGCGTAATTGAAAATTATCTGTGCAGTAGAATAAATGTTCTGAAATGTTGTTATCTATATTCTGTGCGAATTTGGTAAATTGTGATTTTCAGGAAAAATTGTGTAAATTCCGTATACTGCCGTTGTGCTGCCCGATTTTTGTCTGATTTCTGATTTGTCCGAATTTCTTCTGAATTGATACGCTATCTGTATATGCTATAAAAAGGGAGTTATAAGGGGCCTGGATCCTATGAGATTCAGTTAGTGTCTGGAAAATCTGAAATGAACTCAAATCTGAAATTTGATATCTGTTCTGTTTCGGATCCGATGAATTCTGTTCTGGTGCTATAAGCACATCTGTTCTGGTGCCGTGAGCACAAAGGGAGGCATAAGGGGCCTGGATCCTATGAGATTCAGTCAGTGTCTGGGAAGGGAGGCATAAGGGGCCGGAATCCGTAGAGATTCCGTCAGTGTCAGGGCATTTAGCTATGAATTAAATAATATATGATATCTGATTTGATATGATTCTGATTTCTGTATCTGTTCTGTAATATCTTATATCTGATTTGATATGATTTTGATTTCCGTATCTGTTCTGTAATATCTGATATCTGATTTGATATGATTCTGATTTCTGTATCTATTCTGTAAGCAAATCTAATTCTGATTTCCGTACAATATGAATCTGATTCTGATCTATATGATATGATTTCTGTACAATTCTGATATGATTCTGTTCTATTTTTATATGATTTAAATTTTTGATTTCGGTACGATTCTGATTCTGTTGATCTGATATGTCTGATCTGTTCTGTTTCTTATTTGATACGACTTCTATTTCTGTACAGTTCTGTTTGATTTGATCTGTTCGTATCTGTTCTGATTTGATCTATTCCGTTCTGATCTGTCCGATTTGATATCTGTCCGATTTTGTTCTGATTTATGTACGGATTTGTCTGATGAGTTGGTTTTGAGATTCTGAGAATTTTGATTGGAGGTTTGTTGCTTTGTTGAGCTGTTGAGCTCACTCTTGTTTTCTGGTGGTTTTCAGGTTCTGGGAAAGAGAAGGAAGTCCAGGAATAGATTTCAGAGTCCGATCTGTGATAGGTACTTTTGTACTTTTGATTTTTGTACAGTCATGGCTTTTCTGTTCTGTCTTTCCTTTCTGTCTAAAAGCCATGTACTGTATTTGTAGATGGTTGTTTTGAGGAAAAAAAAATATAGATGTTTTGTTCCGCTGTGTTTGATGATTCATAGTAGCTCTGTGTCTGTGTGTCTGTTTGAGTTACATTATTTGGAAGATTCAGTTCCGAACCAAATTCTATAACCAGATCCTGGTCAGTCAGTTCGTTCGTTTCCGTGTCGCGACCCGGTGCGAGCGGGATCCGTCCCGGATCGGGTCGGGTCGTGACACTAACTCTCAAGTGGTGATTGTTGAGCTCAATATAGCTAACAAAGGTATTTGGAATATAGCTACTGTTTATGGAAACAAAAATTGTTTCATTAGAAGGAGTTTGTGGAGTTGCTTGGAGACTATAGCAAATCTGAAAGAGTTGGCCATTATAGGTGGAGACATTAATTTCTTGCTATCACAGGAAGATAAAAAAGGAGGAAAAAATTTGTATTTTTACTGGTATGCAAGACATGTACTCATTTATGAGTAAATGTGACTTCAATGAAGTAAGCATAGTAGGCCCAAAATACACTTGGTGTAACAACAAGTAAGGCAAAGCTCGTATCTTGGAGAGACTAGATCGGTGCATTATTAATTCTACAGCTTTGAAGACCATTAAAATGGCGAATGTTAAGCATTTGGCAATGCTAGCCTCCGACCATTGCCCGATTATGCTGAAGATCTTCTCCTCAGGTTTTGGAAGAAACAGAACTAACATGTTTGAAGAAGTGTGGGCTACATTCTCTGCATCCTATGCTATTGTTTCAAGCTCTTGGAAAAAGCTGATGAGAGGTAGAAATGTGGAAATTCTAAATGCTAAATTCAAGAGATCTTTAAAGACTCTAATTTTTTGGAGTAGAGCCAAGCACAAGTGCTTAGAAGAATTGAAGAAAAGTCTTAAGGATGAAATCCTTGAATTTCAAATTGAGGAATCTACTGATGGTGGGCTTTCAGTCAACAAGTTGCAGATTTTAAAATCCAAAGTTTGTCAACTCAACTCGACAATTGGTAGGCTTTGTACTTGGTAGAAGCAAAGAGCAAAGATTCAATGGATAAAAGAAGGTGATTAAAACTCTAAATTCTTCCTTACTTATGCCTCGGAAAGGAAGAATTCTAACTGGATCAAGCAAATTAAAAATGATGATGGTGAGACCTTGGAAGATCAAATGCAAAAAGAGAATTATTTCTGAGGAAATGTCACTGCAGGTTGAGTGGGTGGCCAAACCTGTCGAATTCCCTGGATGAATCAGATAAGAAAATGCTTGAAAAGAAGTTTTCTTTTCAAGAGCTGGAAGAGGTTGTCAAAATTTTGGAGTGTAGCAAATCTCTAGGTAATGATGGTATCTCTCACTCTATCATAAAATCTTATTGGAATTTTATTTAAAATGATGTTTGGATGGCTATAAACTCCTTCACCACTGGGGTTCTTTTTCCTGAATTGAAAGAAACCAATGTGATCATGATTCCAAAGGTGAGTAACCCTTTGACTGCTTCAAACTATCGTCCTATTAGCCTATGTAAATTTGTGTACAAAAATGTGGCCAAAATGTTATTAAATAGGATGACTATGTTATTCCCTGGAATTATTTCTGAGCATCAGTATGCTTATGTAAGAGGGAGATGTATGTCAGATCAGATTTTGCTTGCTCAAGAACTCTTCAGCAAATTTAAATATTCCAAATCTAAGAAGGGAATGATGGCTATTAAAATTGATACGGAACAAGCATATGATAGCATGAGCTGATCCACTTTTTTTCTAATTTGATTTTGGAATGTATAAGAGAAGAGAAATTTTCTATCATGTTTAATGGTAGGCAATAATATTGGATTGAAGCAAGAAGTGGATTTTGGCAGGGGTGATCTTTATCACCCCATCTGTTTATAATGTGTGCACAATTATTAACAGATGGCTTTGCTCAAAAGGGGAGAAATATTGGAATAAAGGTTGCACCTGATGCTCCTTTAATCTCACATCTAATGTATGCAGATGATTTTATCTGTTTTTCTGAAGCAAATAGAAAAAGCATGAAGAAAATTAAAAAAATCATTGATGGCTATTGCAAGTGGATAGGCCAGAGGATCAATTGTATTAAAAGTACTATTATTTTTGGAAAATCTGTGAAAGAAGCGAAGATCCACTGCAAAGATTTTTGGAGTCAAAGTTGTGGAAGAAATGGGGTATTTGGGCATCAAAATTGCATTTATGAGATTAGTTTTTTTAGATTTTCAGCATCTGTTAATTAGAGCATCCAAGAGGTTGAGCTCTAGGGGAAATAAACTTCTGTCATTAGTAGGGAAAGTGGCTCTTTTTAATTCAGCTTGTCTTACACTTCCAATTTTCTTGGAATCTCACTCACTAGTTCCAATGGGTGTTTTATATGAATTTGAAAAGATGTGCAGAAATTTCATATGGAACAAGAATGATACCAGCAAAGGACTTCATTATGTTGCTTGGGAGGTCCTTTATAAATCTAAAAAAGCTGGAGGTTGGGGTATTCAATCTATAGTGAACAAATCTGGTCCTCTAAGAGCAAAATTTACTTGGAACCTCATTGATAGACCAAACTCATTGCTGAACAGAGTGTTGATAGCAAGAAACGGGCAGGATATATGGAGTTCGGTTCAGCACAGCAATTCTCCATCTTCATGGAGAATTTTTCTGAACGGAACAAAATATCTTCATTTAATTGTTAGATGGAGAGTATCAAATGGCAATGAAATTAATACTATCAATGATATTGTGATCTTAAACAGGTGCATCAGCAAATGGATGACATTTGCAAGAAATATGGATGTTGACACTGAAATGGTAGCAAGATTCATGATGAATGAAAAGTGGAATGAAGAAAAGGTAAAAGAATTTTTTGGTGTTGAACTGGTAAATGTCATATTGTCTATGCCAATTCATTCAAATTTACCAACTAATAAATTGGAGCTATTGTATAAGTATTCAGGCAACACTATTTCGTCCATGGCAACTACTATTTTAGAATTTGATGAAGATGAAGAGGACGACTGGTGCTGGATGAAGAAAGCTAAATTGAGGCCGAGAATTTCTCTATTTTGGTGGAGGATTAAGAGAAATGTGATTCCTAGTAATCACTTTTTGAATTATAGAAGACTGATTGAAGTTGATAGTTGCCCGAGAGGATGTCCTGGAGCTGAAAACCAAGAGCATATTGGTTTTTTCTGCAATAAGCTGCATCAAATATTCATGTTTCTGAATCAATGGGGTTTTAATACACCATCATTTGCTTCCCTGGAAGAATGTTATCAAGGACTGAAGTACCTTGCAAATTCGAATCCGTTCCAATGTAATCTGTTCTGTACTGTAATCTTCTTTTGTTGAAAGAGCAGGAACAAATTAATTCATCATGGGAAAGAAGACAGCTCTTCCTTTATAGTTGAAAACTCTATTTATAATTCCACTGGATCTTTTAAGAAGGATCTCATTTGGGAGAACTGGGATGTCAATCAGCTCTATGAATTGTCTTTACCATCTTGGCATCCTCCACCTCCTAAATGGATAAAAATCAATATAGATGCAACATTAAGTCATAATAACAATGCTGGAATGGGAGGCGTTGTTAGAGATTGCAAAGGAAGATTCTTATGTGCATTTGGATCATATTGCATTCATTGGGATAGTTCACAACTTGAGATGCTAGCTATTCTTTCTATTAAAAGATTTGTACAAGAATGGATGTTTGAAGCAGAAGGTATAATAATTGGAGGAGATAACATAAATGTTATCAAATTCTTCAAGGAGGTTCTTAATAAGGTTGATCCAATTAACGTCAACGTGGACCAAGGTGACTTAGATTTTCTTTTTCATTTAGAGCAAATAGTTTTTCTTCATTCTAATAGAATTTGTAACAACTTAGCAGATCTATGTGCTAACTTAGCTTTGATTACAGATTTTTTTTGGGATGACATTAGTTCCAATAAAATTCCTCCTTCATTCTCTATTTTGTGAAGCAGGAATTTAAATGTTTGTAGTTCTCTTTGAACAAAATTTGCTATTTGCTTTTTCTCCAAAAAAAAAAAAAAAAGACTTACAATCATACTATACAATCATTCTAGAAAGAATGAGCTTAACGGCTAATTAAAAAATTAGTTTTAATAGACTAGTTGTACTATATGATATGGATCATATTGTACGATTAGTTACAATATAAAAATCTTAACCGTCGGATGAATTAAGAAAGATTTTTAAAATTTGATTTTTAAAGTAATCATACTATACAATCTGATTGGTAATATATGAATATTTAAAATCTTACTTAAATTAAACCCCATAATTAGTCAATCAAATCATAGTTTTATTAATGATAATAGATCATATTGTGCGATATTAGTCATACCAAACAGTTTTTCGAGATGAAATTTTGTCATCCCGAAGATTGTACCAAAAAATCATAATTTTTGAACTAATCGTACTATATGATATTCATATCATACTGGATGACCTACTTGAAATCAACTAACCATACTATACGATGGTTACATTATAGGATGAATTATAGGGATAATTTATAATCATCCAACACAAATAAGAGGGAAAAGCTAATAGATCGTACTAGACGATCATTTGATCATGTAGTACGATGTGTTCAAAAATTTAAACAGTTTGTCTAAATAACTATTTACATCATACTAGACAAGTTTAGATTTGAACTGATAGTACTGTACGAATTCAAATCATATTATACAAAATGTGACAACTAACTTGACTTTTTAGAGTTTCTTGAAGCCCAATGCTTAAGAAAGTTTTTGTGATTCTCTTTATAATTATAAGTTGATTGTGGGATTGCTGAAAGAACTCTAAGAGAATAGCTTTTGAGAAATCCAGGGCTTGAGAGGATGGAGAAGGTGAGGTTGAGTGTAAGGGAGAAGAAGTGTTAGAAGATTATAAGGTTGCTCTGGGCTAGCTACACCCTTACTCTTGTGGCCTTGGTGAGTCATGAAGTATCTCTTGGGAGAGAGGCTTCTAGGTCAAGTCCTTCAGGTACTCTACTTCTCTAAGAGGAAAAAGGAGCTAAGATTCTCTACTTTCTCTAGGAGGGAGAAAAAATGTGTCAAGGTCTGCTACCATCACCGAAATAATGACATAGCGTATGGTACTTCGCCGTATCAAGTTTGGTGAAAGTGAGTCTGTAAGGTATCTTCAATTTTTGAAAACTTTTCAATTTCTGAAAACTTTTCAAGATAGCATATGGTATTTTCAATTTCTGAAAACTTTTAAAAAAATGTTGTCATTGCTATCTTGAAGTTGGAAAATTTTTTAAATTGCAATTTCACCCCCACCCCCACCCCGTAATAGTGAGCCTCGGGCTAGTTCCTTAATGTTTAACAACCATCACGAACTTTCAGAGATCACCCACCTCAGGATTTCTCTGGGTTAAGAATGCATAACTATAGAATTTTTTAAAGAAATTCTAACTATTACATCGAAAGGGGGCTAGATATTTAAGAGTTTAGCTTATTTAAGATGTTTCATAATCTCCCTCACTTAAGTAACTGACATCTTCATTAATATCTTTATACCAGAATCATCTAGTTGGCAAATTGGATTCTAGAGGTAGGCCCTACAAGTTTAGGTGGTGACTCCTGTCATGTAGCATTATGTCTCATACATGGTTCAAGAGGTGGCTCTCATAGTGTAATACTTTGTCTTATATAACACTTGCTTCCCATCCTACGGCTAGTGTACTGCTCGGATACCATTTGTTATAGCCCAAACACTTAACTATGAAGATATTATCAGTTTTGACCTAAGGGCCTCACAATTTTGTCCTGTTTATATAACTTTCTTGAAAATCAATCAAACTTCCAAGGATTTCTCTAGGATAATCACGCTTAACTGTGAACTTTAATAATGAATTTGCAACTATTACATCAAAAGAAGCCTAAATGTTAAAGAGTTTATCTTTCTTTTTCTTAAGGGGTTTCAAAAAAAATTATTCGACCCGTCAACCTGACCTGAACCTAACTTGGAAAATTCATGTTCGAGTTGACTCATTTAATAACAGGTCGGATTTGGGTTGACCTGTCAAGTCAATTTTGATCTAAAATGTCCCGTTTAAAATATTTTTTTCTTAAGTTATTCTATTTGTTGGTATAATAATATTATTTTTTATTAATTAATATAAATTCTATTATTAATATATATTTGTTCGTATATATATAAAGTTTTTTCTTAATCAAAATGGGATATCAAGTAGGGTAGGTCATTCAGGTGGCTAACGAGTTGGGTTCGGTTCCACATTTTTTATATATTTATTAAATGATTTAGGTTCAGTTTTATCGGAGCCTGGTCAGATTAATTTCAGATCGAACCCGACCCATTTTGACACTTTGATTAAAAATATATGGCCAATGTTATATATTAGTGGCCTATTTAATAAACAATAATATTTTATTATCAAATATTATTATTATATATTAAATATAAATAAAATAAATTAAAATTAAAAAAATAAAATGAAATTACTTAAGAACAATTAAATTAGTTTACATTATGATCCTAATAATAAGTATGGAAGTGAGTTAGCATACCTTGCGTTTATTTACATCTGATGCACATACATAATATGTGAGAAATAATCATTCCAAAATATAACAATATGGGAGAGAACTTATCTTATAGTACAAGTCAAATCAACCTGAAGAGACACTTGTCCAAATTAGTGAAAGCAATCAAAAGGCTACAATAGTGGGCCCCATTAATCATTCTCCTAATCGGACTATTTTGCTTGTATAATTATTATGTAATTAATGGGGCAGTGGGTCTCTCTTAATATTTACACCTTTACTATTAAACTTAAATTATAGTGTAAATTTAAAGATCGTAACAAACTCTATGCAAAGAGAGAGAACTTTTAGAGCAACAACTTGAAACCTGATTCCCTTTATTTTAAAGAATAATTTTATCAAATATGGAGTTAAAAAAAGTATGTTTTTTTTTTTTTTTATAGACAAATGACTGATTAGCAATTTTGAAAAATATATTTAATTTTTTTTCTCTAATTATCAATAATAATGCAACCCAAAATAAGCAAGAAATAAAATTGCAATAAACAAAAGTAAAGAAAGAAAACTAGAAAAGAAAAATGCAAATTGAATTTTTTTAGTAGTACGTTCACACCCCATAGTCATCTCCCCAAAAATTTTACTTACACTCTAGCTACCAATAAGGTGAAGAAGCTCCTCTCCTTCATAGGAAAATGGAGACCACCATTTTCACCCTTTCATTCCCAAGAAATTACCATCTTTTTACATTTAGCATTATCGAGAGGTCTACACCTCTAGCCTCCTGGCTAGAAAAAGAGTCTCCCATATCAAGACTCTCCAAAGATCTTTTATCAAAGAGGTCTCACATACAACAACCCTGACGAACAATGATATGAATGAAGATGAAGAACCCTGTGTGCTTCTCTCACACAAAGATCTTTGACACCTTTCCAAGAAATTCTTCACATTCTCTCCAATCTCTTTCACCCACTCCCTCAAACTGCTCTTTATTTGTTTGGATTGTACGATTAAAATCATACAATACAAAATTTTCTTAGATTTGACATGTTGATCTCAGGTTCTAATTAAATAGGTAAATATTACAACAAGAAGAAAAAATTGCATTATACAAGTTGGTTCGTCTAGTATGATTAGTTCAAATTTTAAATTTTAAATATTTTAAGAAATATAAAAATTGGCAGTTTTAATTTAATTAACAGATCATTTTGTAAGTTATGGATCATGCCATATGATTATTAAGGAAAATATTAAATTTTATTTTAATGTTAATTAATTAATGCCATTTGATTATCATAAACTACCAAAATGCCATTTATATTGTACAATACGATTGAGAACGTATAGTAGGATTAATCATAAGATCAAGTGTTTTAATTCACTTTTAAGTTATTTTTCTTGACTTGGATTATGTGTGTACTATTCTGCTCACTTTATACATGAGGTAAAGAATGACCAAATAAATTAAAACAATAAAAATAGAAATTGACACACACTTCACTTCTTAATCTTGATGATCTTCTATTGTTCAACTTATTAACTCATCAGGACCTCATCCTGATTCCTTCACTTGTGTGTTAATTTCTACTATCCTTCATTTTACCTACTATGTTAGTATAAAGAGCAATATCCTACACACAAAACTAAACTTCTAATAAGTATAACCAATATTATTTATGATTATCAAAAACCTAGTGTACATCAGGATCATAGGGTCCAATACATAATCATCAGTATAATATAACTTGATGAATGTTTCAAATTATTCTATCTATTTTCATGTCTAATTTATGATGATAGAATGATTACCATCATCTATAGAGGTCAAATATTATGAGAATAATTTAGAGAGTTCAAGAAGGGAGGGGGTTATGATTAATCCAAGGGAGATCTTTGTATTAAGGGAAAGCTGATTAGAAAGGTATTCTCTTGAGGGAAATAGGGCTTCTTCTAAGAAGAAAAGTAAGGTTCAACATGCTCTTGAGCATTTGAATTTATCATAACTATTGAATATGAAGCTACTTTCCAAATATAAGATATGCTATGGCAAGGGAGATAATAATGATTACAACTTATTGGGTCTGTTTCAAAGATAACCTTAAGTTAGTAATAGTTTTCCACCATATATATATAAAAAAAATTATTTCAAAGACCAAAACTAAATTAGACGTACTTCAATAATGTGGTGTAGCAGCAAAAGTTCACTAGGAGCCTTATATTTCATATATTATTGCATTTCATACATGATATTAAATTTCATAGAGAAAATAATGTGATTGATATAATATAGATATCAAATTTGCATATAAGCAAGAAAGCGTTAGTGTAAACACTATAACTAATATATGTTAGCTATTAAAATATAAAACTTTATACAAGGTGGATCGATAAGCTTTCTTTAAAATAAAGGTTTATTAGAAAATTCTAGTTGTAGACTATAAAGATTAACTGAATTGTGCCAATTGATAAAGAGTAGTGACTTTTAATGATTTATTCAAAGACATACTACAGGAAAATAGCTCATTTCCGACGGAATTTCCGGCGAAAATAAATTTGTTAGAAATTCCGACGGAATTTTTGAAGTTATTTCCGGCGCATTTTCTGTTTACTTTTCCGACAGAATTTTCAACGGATTTCCGACGAAATTAAAAAATTTCTGGAAAATGACAATTAGTAATATTTAAAATTATTTATTTTGTTAAATTAAATATTGCTAAAATAAAATAAATTAAAAAAGTTTAATAATTTAGTGCTAAATTAAATATAATTATTATTTTGATCTTAAAAAAAACTTAGCTTTTAAATACAGTAATTATTTTAAATATAAATTAAATTAAATCATTATAATTTAATTTAATTATTTAGAATTTTATTAAGTTTTTATTTTAAATAAAATATAAACTCACATTATAAATATTTTAAATAAATTATATTAAATATATTAATTATTTTAATCTTTTAATATATTAACTATTTTAATTCATACTTTCTGTTTGTAGTAATATAAATAAAAAATAACTCCTTATTTAATTGATTCTGCAAGAGTGATCTAGTGGTTTAGCAAACAAAAGGTTTGCTGTGAACGAACGGCAGGGGTTCGAATCCCGCTTGGCCCAGGCGCAGCAGGCGGGCTGAAAGGGTTAGCGGGTTGCTTCAGCGCGGGCTTCACGGGTCTGTGGGTTGCTTCAGGTGGAAATTGGGTCCGGGGCGGGGAGGGCTTGCTTCAGCGGGATTATGAATTAATTTTTTTTTTCAATTCTTTTAAATTTCCAGCATAGTTATTTCCGGCGATAATTTTTACGCCGATAACACTTTTTCGACGCGCATTGAACCGAGGTAAATATTTCCGTCGGAAATATAAATTTCCGGCGGATTTTGGCCATTTTCCGACGAAAAATAGACGCCGGAAATTGCTGTTTTTCCTGTAGTGACACCAGTACACTGATTTAAGATTTATGAATGATAATGGAAAGATGAAATTGGGTCCCGGGCGGGGAGGGCTTGCTTCAGCGGGATTATGAATTAATTTTTTTTTCAATTCTTTTAAATTTCCGGTATAGTTATTTCCGGCGATAATTTTTACGCCGATAACACTTTTTCGACGCGCATTGAACCGGCGTAAATATTTCCGTCGGAAATATTAATTTCCGGCGGATTTTGGCCATTTTCCGACGAAAAATAGACGTCGGAAATTGCTGTTTTTCCTGTAGTGACACCAGTACACTGATTTAAGATTTATGAATGATAATGGCAAGATGAAATTGGGTCTCGGGCGGGGAGGGCTTGCTTCAGCGGGATTATGAATTAATTTTTGTTTCAATTCTTTTAAATTTCCGGTATAGTTATTTCCAGCGATAATTTTTACGCCGATAACACTTTTTCGACGCGCATTGAACTGGCGTAAATATTTCCGTCGGAAAACCGTCGGAAATATTAATTTCCGGCGGATTTTTGGCCATTTTTCGACGAAAAATAGACGCCGGAAATTGCTATTTTTCCTATAGTGAAACCAGTACACTGATTTAAGATTTATGAATGATAATGGCAAGATGAAATTTGGTCCCGGGCGGGGAGGGCTTGCTTCAGCGGGATTATGAATTAATTTTTTTTTTCAATTCTTTTAAATTTCAGGCATAGTTATTTCCGGCGATAATTTTTACGCCGATAACACTTTTTTGATGCGCATTGAACCGGTGTAAATATTTCCGATGGAAATCCGTCGGAAATATTAATTTCCAACGGATTTTGGACATTTTCTGACGAAAAATAGACGCCGGAAATTGCTGTTTTTCCTGTAGTGACACCAGTACACTGATTTAAGATTTATGAATGAAAATGGCAAGATGAAATTGGGTCCCCCGGGCTGGGAGGGCTTGCTTCAGCGGGATTATGAATTAATTTTTTTTTTTCAATTCTTTTAAATTTTCGGCATAGTTTTTTTCGGCGATAATTTTTACGACGATAACACTTTTTCGACGCGCATTGAACCGGCGTAAATATTTCCGTCGAAAATATTAATTTTCGGCGGATTTTGGCCATTTTCCGACGAAAAATAGACGCCGGAAATTGCTATTTTTCCTGTAGTGACACCAGTACACTGATTTAAGATTTATGAATGATAATGGCAAGATGAAATTGGGTCCCGGGCGGGGAGGGTGGGGAGGGCTTGCTTCAGCGGGATTATGAATTTTTTTTTTTTTCAATTCTTTTAAATTTCCGGCATTGTTATTTCCGGCGATAATTTTACGCCGATAACACTTTTTCGACGCGCATTGAACCGGCGTTAATATTTCCGTTGGAAATCCGTCAGAAATATTAATTTCCGGCGGATTTTGGCCATTTTCCAACGAAAAATAGACGTCGGAAATTGCTATTTTTCCTGTAGTGACACCAGTACACTGATTTAAGATTTGTGAATGATAATGGCAAGATGAAATTGGGTCCCGGGTGGGGAGAGAGGGGGGAGGGCTTGCTTCAGCGGGATTATGAATTTTTTTTTTTCAATTCTTTTAAAAATTTTCGGCATAGTTATTTCCAGCGATAATTTTTACGCCGATAACACTTTTTTCGACGCGCATTGAACCGGCGTAAATATTTCTGTCGGAAATCCGTTAGAAATATTAATTTCCGGCGGATTTTGGCCATTTTCTGATGAAAAAATAGACGCCAGAAATTGCTATTTTTCCTGTAGTGACACCAGTACACTGATTTTAGATTTATGAATGAAAATGGCAAGATGAAATTGGGTCCCGGGCGGGGAGGGCTTGCTTCAGCGGGATTATGAATTAATTAATTTTTTTTGAATTCTTTTAAAATTTCCGGCATATTATTTCCGGCGATAATTTTTACGCCGATAACAATTTTTCGACTCGCATTGAACCGGCGTAAAATATTTCCGTCGGAAATCCGTTGGAAATATTAATTTCCGACGGATTTTGGCCATTTTTTGAGGAAAAATAGATGCAGGAAATTGTTGTTTTTCCTGTAGTGACACCAGTACACTTATTTAAGATTTCTGAATGATAATGGCAAGATGAAATAGGGTCCCGGACGGGGAGGGCTTGCTTCAGTGGGATTATGAATTAATTTTTTTTTTTTTCATTCATTTAAAATTTCCGGCATAGTTATTTCCGGGGCGATAATTTTTACGCCGATAACACTTTTTCGACGCGCATTGAACCGGCGTAAATATTTCCGTCGGAAATATTAATTTCGGCGGATTTTGGCCATTTTCCGATGAAAAATAGATGCCGGAAATTGCTATTTTTCCTGTAGTGACACCAGTACACTGATTTAAGATTTATTAATGATAATGGCAAGATGAAATTGGGTCCCGAGCGGGGAGGGCGGGGAGGGCTTGCTTCAGCGGGATTATGAATTATTTTTTTTTCAATTCTTTTAAATTTCTGGCATAGTTATTTCTGGCGATAATTTTTACGCCGATAACACTTTTTCGACGCGCATTGAACCGGCGTAAATATTTCATTCGGAAATCCGTCGGAAATATTAATTTCCGGCGGATTTTGGCCATTTTCTAACGAAAAATAGACGCCAAAAATTGCTGTTTTTCCTGTAGTGACACCAGTACACTGATTTAAGATTTATGAATAATAATGGCAAGATGAAATTGGGTCCCGGGCGGGGAGGGCTTGCTTCAGCGGGATTATGAATTAATTTTTTTTTTTCAATTCTTTTAAATTTCTGGCATAGTTATTTCCGGCGATATATTATACGTCGATAACACTTTTTCGACGCGCATTGAACCGGCGTAAATATTTCCGTCGGAAATATTAATTTCCGACGGATTTTGGCCATTTTCCGACGAAAAATAGACGCCGGAAATTGCTGTTTTTCCTGTAGTGCACCAGTACACTGATTTAAGATTTATGAATGATAATGGCAAGATGAAATTGGGTCCCGGGAGGGGAAGGCTTGCTTCAGCGGGATTATGAATTTTTTTTTTTCAATTCTTTTAAATTTCCGGCATAGTTATTTCCGGCGATAATTTTTACGCCGATAACACTTTTTCGATGCGCATTGAACCGGCGTAAATATTTCCGTCGGAAATATTAATTTCCGGCGGATTTTGGCCATTTTCCGACGAAAAATAGACGTCGGAAATTGCTGTTTTTCCTGTAGTGACACCAGTACACTGATTTAAGATTTATGAATGATAATGGCAAGATGAAATTGGGTCTCGGGCGGGGGGGGCTTGCTTGCTTCAGCGGGATTATGAATTAATTTTTGTTTCAATTCTTTTAAATTTCCGGTATAGTTATTTTTATTTCCAGCGATAATTTTTACGCCGATAACACACTTTTTCGACGCGCATTGAAACTGGCGTAAATATTTCCGTCGGAAAACCGTCGGAAATATTAATTTCCGGCGGATTTTTGGCCATTTTTCGACGAAAAATAGACGCCGGAAATTGCTATTTTTCCTATAGTGAAACCAGTACACTGATTTAAGATTTATGAATGATAATGGCAAGATGAAATTTGGTCCCGGGCGGGGAGGGCTTGCTTCAGCGGGATTATGAATTAATTTTTTTTTTTCAATTCTTTTAAATTTCCGGCATAGTTATTTCCGGCGATAATTTTTACGCCGATAACACTTTTTTGATGCGCATTGAACCGGTGTAAATATTTCCGATGGAAATCCGTCGGAAATATTAATTTCCAACGGATTTTGGACATTTTCTGACGAAAAATAGACGCCGGAAATTGCTGTTTTTCCTGTAGTGACACCAGTACACTGATTTAAGATTTATGAATGAAAATGGCAAGATGAAATTGGGTCCCGGGCTGGGAGGGCTTGCTTCAGCGGGATTATGAATTAATTTTTTTTTTCAATTCTTTTAAATTTTCGGCATAGTTTTTTTCGGCGATAATTTTTACGACGATAACACTTTTTCGACGCGCATTGAACCGGCGTAAATATTTCCGTCGAAAATATTAATTTTCGGCGGATTTTGGCCATTTTCCGACGAAAAATAGACGCCGGAAATTGCTATTTTTCCTGTAGTGACACCAGTACACTGATTTAAGATTTATGAATGATAATGGCAAGATGAAATTGGGTCCCGGGCGGGGAGGGTGGGGAGGGCTTGCTTCAGCGGGATTATGAATTTTTTTTTTTTTTTTTTCAATTCTTTTAAATTTCCGGCATTGTTATTTTCGGCGATAATTTTACGCCGATAACACTTTTTCGACGCGCATTGAACCGGCGTTAATATTTCCGTTGGAAATCCGTCAGAAATATTAATTTCCGGCGGATTTTGGCCATTTTCCAACGAAAAATAGACGTCGGAAATTGCTATTTTTCCTGTAGTGACACCAGTACACTGATTTAAGATTTGTGAATGATAATGGCAAGATGAAATTGGGTCCCGGGTGGGGAGAGCGGGGAGGGCTTGCTTCAGCGGGATTATGAATTTTTTTTTTCAATTCTTTTAAATTTCCGGCATAGTTATTTCCAGCGATAATTTTTACGCCGATAACACTTTTTCGACGCGCATTGAACCGGCGTAAATATTTCTGTCGGAAATCCGTTAGAAATATTAATTTCCGGCGGATTTTGGCCATTTTCTGATGAAAAATAGACGCCAGAAATTGCTATTTTTCCTGTAGTGACACCAGTACACTGATTTTAGATTTATGAATGAAAATGGCAAGATGAAATTGGGTCCCGGGCGGGGAGGGCTTGCTTCAGCGGGATTATGAATTAATTTTTTTTGAATTCTTTTAAATTTCCGGCATATTATTTCCGGCGATAATTTTTACGCCGATAACAATTTTTCGACTCGCATTGAACCGGCGTAAATATTTCCGTCGGAAATCCGTTGGAAATATTAATTTCCGACGGATTTTGGCCATTTTTTGAGGAAAAATAGATGCAGGAAATTGTTGTTTTTCCTGTAGTGACACCAGTACACTTATTTAAGATTTCTGAATGATAATGGCAAGATGAAATAGGGTCCCGGACGGGGAGGGCTTGCTTCAGTGGGATTATGAATTAATTTTTTTTTTCAATTCATTTAAATTTCCGGCATAGTTATTTCCGGCGATAATTTTTACGCCGATAACACTTTTTCGACGCGCATTGAACCGGCGTAAATATTTCCGTCGGAAATATTAATTTTCGGCGGATTTTGGCCATTTTCCGATGAAAAATAGATGCCGGAAATTGCTATTTTTCCTGTAGTGACACCAGTACACTGATTTAAGATTTATTAATGATAATGGCAAGATGAAATTGGGTCCCGAGCGGGGAGGGCGGGGAGGGCTTGCTTCAGCGGGATTATGAATTATTTTTTTTTCAATTCTTTTAAATTTCTGGCATAGTTATTTCTGGCGATAATTTTTACGCCGATAACACTTTTTCGACGCGCATTGAACCGGCGTAAATATTTCCGTCGGAAATCCGTCGAAAATATTAATTTCCGGCGGATTTTGGCCATTTTCCAACGAAAAATAGACGCCGGAAATTGCTGTTTTTCCTGTAGTGACACCAGTACACTGATTTAAGATTTATGAATGATAATGGCAAGAAGAAATTGTGTCCCGGGCAGGGAGAGCTTGCTTCAGCGGGTTTATGAATTATTTTTTTTTTCAATTCTTTTAAATTTCCGGCATAGTTATTTCCGGCGATAATTTTTACACCGATAACACTTTTTCGACGCGCATTGAACCGAGGTAAATATTTCCGTCGGAAATATAAATTTCCGGCGGATTTTGGCCATTTTCCGACGAAAAATAGACGCCAGAAATTGCTGTTTTTCCTGTAGTGACACCAGTACACTGATTTAAGATTTATGAATGATAATGGAAAGATGAAATTGGGTCCCGGGCGGGGAGGGCTTGCTTCAGCGGGATTATGAATTAATTTTTTTTTTCAATTCTTTTAAATTTCTGGCATAGTTATTTCCGGCGATAATTTTTACGCCGATAACACTTTTTCAACGTGCATTGAACGGGCGTAAATATTTCCGTCTGAAATATTAATTTCCAGCGGATTTTGGCCATTTTTCGACGAAAAATAGACGCCAGAAATTGCTGTTTTCCTGTAGTGACACCAGTACACTGATTTAAGATTTATGAATGATAATGGCAAGATGAAATTGGGTCCCGAGCGGGGAGGGCTTGCTTAAGCGGGATTATGAATTAATTTTTTTTTCAATTCTTTTAAATTTCTGGCATAGTTATTTCCGGCGATAATTTTTACACCGATAACACTTTTTCGACGCGCATTGAACGGGCGTAAATATTTCTATCGGAAATATTAATTTCAAGCGGATTTTTGCCATTTTCCGACAAAAAATAGACGCCGAAAATTGCTGTTTTTCCTGTAGTGACACCAGTACACTGATTTAAGATTTATGAATGATAATGGCAAGATGAAGAATACTGACCAACTATATGAATGTTGGGATTAAAGATGTTGAACGAACAACATTAAAACTCGATATCCTACCTTAATACTCATAATCACATTTATGATTACATTTATTTCATTGTACATTTACCAATTGATTTATAGATAGAACATACTAAGATATTATTAAGACTGATATAACATGATATTGCATGTGATAGATATACTTATGGACATTAATTTACATATGGATGTAGTATAATGATATGACATACTATTAGATAAATTGTTAGGACACATCAGTGATAGAAAATAAATGATAAAATCATTGGTATAAATATAACTGATACAAATTTTGGGCATGTTTTACTTTATGACACTTGACATTACTTTATATATTTTTTTAAATTTTCTTATATGTTTACATATTTTTTTACTTCTTGAGATGCTTTTGTTTTACTGATCGTATTGATTTCTATTAATATAATGATATTGATTGCTAATTTTATAAAGATGATCATTGACTTTTCTTTTGATTGTGATTAGTAAGCATATTGATATTATTACCTTACATTAAAATCTTTGGTACGATTGGTGTCTTGTTGGGCTTTATAAGCTTATTACATTGATTTAAATATTTTTTCAAGTTTATGAAGGGGACTAACTAAGTGAACTTAATCAGATCAGTTTTGTAATAGATAGATATTTTTTGAACTTTTGGTTATTGTATATGAACATTGATTAGTGATACATACATTGATAGATGATATGATATACAGATAATTTCTCTATTTTAATTGATAAAAAATAAGAGGAAAAAAATTAGAGTTTCAAATACATGTATTGACAAACGATATGATATATAGATACTTTCTCTATAGAATATCAATCAATCTTCTTATACCTCCCATTTTATATTACATAAGATTACAACACAAATCATATTTCAAGATAAGATTGTTAATCGACCCTCCTGTATTAGATAGTATATCTCCAACCAACCAAAATTAGTTAGTTATTTCCATCCAACCTTTGTTGCTTTTACATACATTTCATATCATGTATATTAAAATACCAAACATTATGAACATGTTTTTGTTGATCACATTTCTATATGAGGTCATTAGGATCCATTTGGGTTTCTTTTTGGTGACCTAATGATTGGATGATGCATATTTCCTAACCATATAGGTCCCAGTTGAGACCCAATTTAATCCTAGTCAAATTCAATTTCTCCTTCCAATTCAATCCCTGATCCAGCTTTCAATCAATTTTCAAATCATGTCCAATCAATAACATTCATTCATTTGATTTTAATTTATGTGGATAATCCAAACTCAATCAACCAACTTCAAATTCCAATCTAAATCCAACATCTAAAGAAAAATCATAAGTTTAAGGACCAAGGTCCTGAAACCCTTTCAAGGTGATTTTTCTATCATCTTGTAATCCATTCAATTGACATCTGATTTAGTGTCTATCAATTCTATATTGATATGACATGACTTTATTTCCAGCTCTCCAAATTTGAACCCACTATTAGGGCCCTAGACCTAAAAACTAAATCTTTTCCAATGGCTGCAAAACCTTCAAATATTTACAACCTATGACAATTGACATGCTATCCAATGGAATTTGACCTTAGGACCCCTTCCAAACCTTCCAACCACATATATGACCTTTGGTGTGACCTTTTGACCAATACCCTAAAATTTGCTACACCCAATTTGACCTAGTGTTTAATAGGGGTCAAAATGACAAAAATGTTATTTAGTAGTTTGATGAACCTAACCTAGAAAAGAAAAATGCAAATTGAATTTTTTTAGTAGTTTGATGAACCTAACCTACGTTCACACCCCATAGTCATCTCCCCAAAAATTTCACTCACAGTCTAGCTACGAATAAGGTGAAGAAGCTCCTCTCCTTCATAGGAAAATGAAGACCACCATTTACACCCTTTCATTCCTAAGAAGTTAGCATCTTTTTACACTTAGCATGATGGAGAGGTCTATACCTCTAGCCTCCTAGCTAGACAAAGAGTCTCCCATACCAAGTCTCTCCAAAGATCTTGTACCAAAGAGCTCTCACATACAACAACCTTGACGAACAATGATATGAATGAAGATGAAGAACCCTATGTACTTCTCTCACACAAGATCTTTGACACTTTTCCAAGAAATTCTTCACGTTCTCTCCAATCTCTTTCACCCTCTCCCTCAAACTGCTCTTTGTTTGTTTGGATTGTACGATTAAACTCATGCAATACAAAATTTTCTTAGATTTGACATGTTGATCTCAGGTTCTAATTAAATAGGTAAATATTACAACAAGAAAACAAAATTGCATTATACAAGTTGGTTCATCTAGTACGATTAGTTCATATTTTAAATTTTAAATATTTTAAGAAATATAAAAAATTGGCAATTTTAATTTAATTATAGATCATTTAGTAAGTTATGGATCATGCCATATGATTATTCAGGTAAATATTTAATTTTATTTTAATGTTAATTAATGCCATTTGGTTATCATAAACTACCAAAACGCCATTTATATTATGCAATACAATTAAAATCATATACCACAATTAATCATAAGATCAAGTGTTTTTATTAATTTTTATGTTATTTATCTTGACCTAAACTGTGTCTGTATTATTCTGCTCGCTTTTTACATGAGGTATAAAATGACCCAATAATTTAAAACAATAAAAATAGAAATTGATACACACTTTACTTCTTAATCTTTGATGATCTTCTTATGTTCAATTTATTAACTCATCAGGTCCTCATCCTGATTCCATCACTTGTGTGTTAATTTCTACTATCCTTCCATTTACCTACAATGTTAGTATAAAGATCAATATCCTACTTACAAAACTAAACTGCTAATCAATATAACCAATATTATTTATGACTATCAAAATCCTAGTGTACATCAGGATCATAGGATCCAATACATAATCATTGGTATAATATAACTTGATGAATGTTTCAAACTATTCTCTCTATTTTCCTGGGTAATTTCTGATGATAGAATGATTACCATCATCTATAGAGGTCAAATATTATGAGAATAATGCAGAGAGTTCAAGAAGGGAGGAGGTTATTATTAATTCATGGGAGATGTTTGTATTAAGGGAAATCTGATTAGAAAGGTATTCTCTTGAGGGAAATAAGGCTTCTTCTAAGAAGAAAAGTAAGGTTCAACATGCACTTGAGCATTTGAATGTATCATAACTATTGAATATGAAGCTAATTTCAAAATATAAGATATGCTATGGCAAGGGAGATAATAATGATTGCAACTTAATGGGTCTCTTTCGAAGATAACCTTAAGCTACTAATTGTTTTCCTCCATTCATATCAATTTTTTTTTTTTAAGACCACAACTGCATTAAAGGTATCTCAATAATGTGGTGTAACAACAACAAGTCCATTAGGAGCCTTATATTTCATATATTATTGCATCTCATACATG
This sequence comes from Dendrobium officinale, assembly GCA_019514585.1. Lineage (NCBI taxonomy): Eukaryota > Viridiplantae > Streptophyta > Magnoliopsida > Asparagales > Orchidaceae > Dendrobium > Dendrobium officinale. Next base: position 7,671,554 of record CM033693.1, on the reverse strand, counting down.
ATATTAAATTTCATAGAGAAATAATGTGATTGATATAATATAGATATGAGATATGCATATAAGCAAGAAAAACACTATAACTAATATATGTTTGCTATTAAAATGTAAAACTTTATACAAGAATGTGGATCGATAAGCTTTCCATAAAATAAGGGTTTATTGGGCAATTCTAGTTATAAACTATAATAGATTAACTGAATTGTGCCGATTGATAAAGAGTGGAGACTTTAATGATTTATTCAAAGACATCGGTACACTGATTTAAGATTTATGAATGATGACGGTAAGATAAAGAATACTGACCAACTAGTTGAATGTTGGGATTAAAGATGTTGAAAACACAACATTAAAACTGGATATCCTACCTTACTACTCATAATCACAATCATGATTACATTTATTTCATAGTACATTAACTGATTAATTTATAGATAGAACAGACTCATATATCATTAATACTAATATAACAGATATTGCATATGATAGATATAATTTTGGATATTAATTGACATATGGATGTATTATAATGATATGACATACTGTTAGATAAATTGTTAGGACACATCATTCATAGAAAATATATGATAGAATCATTAGTATAAATATAATTGATAGAAAATTTGTGCATGTTTAACTTTATGGCACTTGACATTACTTTATATATTTTTATTAATTTTCTTATATGTTGACATATTTTTATACTTCTTAAGATGTTTTTATTTTACTGATCATATTGATTTCTATTAATATATTGATATTGATTGCTAATTTCCTAAAGATGATCATTGAATTTTCTATTGACTGCGATGAGTAAGCATATTGATATTATTATCTTACATTAAAAGCTTTGGTACTATTGGTGTCTTGCTAAGCTTTATAAGCTTATTATATGGATTTAATTAATTTTCAAGTTTATGAAGGGGACTAACTAAGTGAACTTAATCAAAATCAGCTTTGCATGTTTAATTTATTTTCATGTATCTTTTGTTATTCTTTTGTAGCTTAAAGGGTTATAATAGATAGATATTTATTGAACTTTTGGTTATTGTATATGAACATCAATTAGTGATACATATATTGACTTATGATATGATATACAGATAATTTCTCTATTTTAATTGATAAAAAACAAGAGGAAAAAAATTTGAGTTTCAAATACATGTATTGACATACAATATGATATATAGATACTTTCTCTATATAATATCAATCAATCTTCTTATACCTCCCATTTTATATCGCATAAGATTACAACACAACCTGTATTTCAAGGAAAGACTGTTGATAGACCCTCCTGCATTAGATTATATATCTCCAACCATCCTGAATTAGTTAGTTATTTTCATCCAACCTTTGTTGCTTTTACATACATTTCATATCATGTATATTAAAATAGCAAACATTATGTACATGTTTTTGTTGACCTCATTTCTATATGAGGTCACTATGACCCATTTGGGTTTCTTTTTGGTGACTTAATGATTGGAAGATGCATATTTCCTAACCATATAGGTCTCAGTTGAGACCCAATTTAATCCTAGTCAAATTCAACTTTACCTTCAAATTCAATCCTTGATCTAGCTTCCAATAAACTTTCAAATCATGTCCAATCAATATCATTTATTCATTTGATTTTAATTTATGTGAATAATCCAAACCCAATAAACCAACTTCAAATTCCAATCTAAATCCAACATCTAGACCAAAATCATAAGGTTAAGGACCAAGGTTCTGAAACCCTTTCAAGGTGATTTTTCTTAAAATCACCTTAAAACCCAATCAATTAGCATATAATTTAAGGTCTATCAATTATGTATAGATATGACATGACTCTAGTGCCACCTCTCCAAATTTGAACCCACTCTAAGGCCCTTAGTCCTAAAAACTAAATCTTTTTCATTGGCTGCAAAACCTTTAAATATTTAAAACCCGTGACACTAGACATGTCATCCAATGGAATTTGACCTTGGGACCCCTTCCAAACCCTCCAACCACATCCATGACCTTTGTTATGACCTTTTGACCAATAAGCTACACTTTACTAGGTCAAATATAGGTTCAAAATGACAAAAATGTTATTTAAAGGGATTTTTTGTCTTTTCCTCAAAATTCAACAAGGTCCTTCCTCATCAACTTCCAAAACTTATCCCAATGGACCCTAAATGACCTTAGGAACACATTTGACCTAAACCCACATCTTTGGTATAACCTGGTTGAGCAAAGTGAACCTTAAGAGTTTATATACCCATTTCCAACCAAATGCCCTTCTCTTGGTTTGGGACCTCTTCGATTTAGTTTATATGATCCTTTAAAATCAATGGACCCAACCCTTGACCCAAGGTCAACTTGATTGACCAACTCAACCAAATTTGACCAAATCTTCCATACACTTGACTAAGATCTTTCAAACTCATGGAGTGACCCATTGGGTCTGTTAAGAGAGTTGCTATTTGCATGTTTTATCTTCTTGTAAATTGTATAATTTTGATGATTCCAAATATTATTGTTTTAAGCTTTGTGTTCTCCTAATACTTTTTGGAAAATTTATTTTTGCTCTTGTGTGTGTTAAGAGAGTTGCTATTTGCAAGTTTTACATTTTTGCAACTTGTATAGTTTTGATGATTTCAAATATTATTGTTTTATGTATAGGTATCTCCTAACACTTTTTGGAAGAGTTGTTTTTGCTCTTGTGTGTACTAATATTTCAGGAAAATCAAACTCCAGACTATAAAGACTTCAAATCAAATTTAGCATGAGATACTTTGTGTATTTAAAAACTTATATTTTTCTTTAAATTAAATTTGAGAGGGAGTGATTGTAATTGAGTGAACACACACACACGCTTTAGGAGATTTTGAGAAATTTGTACTGATCGTACAGGATGAACATAGTTCGTACGGGACGATCAGATCAGTTATCTCCTCGTAAGAGCAATGGAATGAACAGGAATTGAAGAAAATTTTTCTAAGTCCTGATCGTCCAAGATGAAGTGTTTTCATCCCAGGACAAAACGTTCTCTGGAAAATTTTCGTTCAAGAACGAATTTGTACTATCGTCCAAGATGAAGTGTATTCATCCCGGGACAATTTTCTCTCTGTAAAACTTTCGTCCGGATGAACCTTAACTTCATCCCAGGACGAAGTGAACTGACTCTGAAAATTAGGTGTCGTTCTGCAGTTTTTGTGAACCGACCTGTGGAATAACTGTTCATATCAGACGAACCTAGTTCGTACGAGACGATGTGTGTGTACGAAGTCATTTCTTACCCATATACATTAGGTTCATTTCCAATGCATTTAAGTAAAATCATTCAGGATGATCCACGAATGTACGGGATGATCCAATTCGTATTGACTTGAAAATTTGCAATTTTTGGACGGTTTTTTGTGTCTTTCCTATAAATATTGCAAACTAACTGCCACATAATCTTTTTGCCTACTGATCTTCATGTCTATTGAAAGAAGATTCAAGGAGACAGTGTGAGAGAGTGTTTGAAGGAGATTTCTTGCCATTGGAGCCTGAAGGTTTCACTTGGTACTCAAAGGTACGAGTCTTTATTCTTGGTTTAATATTACTTTACTCTTTTCTATCTTCCTTCTAGAATTCTTGTGAGAATATCTGTCAAGGAGATCCGGTTCTCTGCCGACACTCGGAGAGTGTGAATAGCTGAAGGGTTCTCTGCCTACACTTGGACAGTGAGAACAGCCGAAGTGTTCTCTGCCCACACTTTGAGAGTGTGAACAACCAAAGGGTTCTCTACCTAAATCGGGAGAGTGTAAAAGGATGAAGGTTCTCTGCCAATACTAGGGATATTGTAAAAGGATGACGGTTCTCTACCGCACTAGGTAGTGGTGGAAAGAATGTTTATAAAGGCTTCTCCACCTTGCTGTGAGTGCAAAAGGAGAGTCACTATTGGTATTAATGCAATACTCGGAGGGTGCCTCCAGGGAGTAGATGTATGTCTTTTTTTTGACTAAACCACTATAAACCTCATGTCTTTATTTTTTTGCTGCCTTTTTATTTTTGTACTTTTACTTTTAAAAACTGTGATTGAAAAATCTATTTCTACAAAACTCATTAAAGTTTATTTTTTTATTTAAAAAAATTAAAAAAAGGAATTAATTTTTTAATTACTAACTCACCCCCCCTCTTGGTTAGTCGTGCGACATAAGCTTAGGTTTAAAAACCTAATTCATAGTGAATGAGCATCAACAAGTGGTATCAGAGCTTTATTTCAAAATTATAAGTTTAGACTACTTTTTGATTAACGTAGATGGTTACATTTGGAAACCGAAATACACCCGAGGGTTACTCTATAACTAAACCTCCACTGTTCGATAATATACTTTTTGATTTTTGTAAAACACGCATGTCTATATTTTTGCAGTCACTTGATTATCATATATGGAACTTAGTTCAGGAAGGTATACAAAACCAACTAGATTAGTTTATGGAGTTAGAGTTGAAACACCTGTTGTGGACTAGACAATAGAAGAACACGACTTAGCACAACTAAATGCTAAATGCTTGAATAGTTTCTTTTGTGCTTTAAAATCAGAAGACCACATACGGCTTTCCACTTGCAAAAGTGGAAAGGACATATGTGATAGACTTTGTATAACTTATGAGTGGACTAATGAGGTTAAGCAATATAGACTTAATATCTTGTTGCATGATTATGAACTGCTTCGCATGAAATCAAATGAATCAATTTTTGATATATACATAAGATTCACACAAATTGTCACCTCTTTGCATGCACTGGGTAGGGAACTAATGAATGCTGAAATGGTTAATAAGATTCTTCGTTATTTGTCTACTGCTTATGATACTAAAATTACTGTAATTACAGAGACTAAAGATCTAAACATTTACTCTATTGATAATCTTCTGGTTCGCTAATTACTTTATGATCAAGGAGTTAGTCAAAGAAAGATTGATGCAGATGAACCACGAAGGGAGAAGAACATAGCACTAAATGTGGAAGAGTCTGAGAGTGTACACTCACAACCTGAGGATGAAGATGACACCGCATTGATGACTAGATAATTCAGAAGCTTTCTAAAGATGAAGCAGAAGAGACGCCAGCATTGGAATAGAGGTAAATTTAATATAAATGTCAAGGTTTCAAATGAAGTGATTTGCTATGAGTGCAAGAAACCTGGTCATATCAAGACTGATTGCCCAAAACTCAAAGCTACTCCTAGCATGGAGAAGGTAGAGGAGAAACTAATTGTAAGGAAGGGAAAAAAGAAGTTTCAAAGAGCCTTCTGGGCGGACTCAGCTTTAGATTCATCAGAGACTATGAAGGAAGAAGAAGTCACTAATCTGTGCTTAATGGCCGATAGTCTTGATCAGTCAGATCAAGAAGAGGTATGTGATTTAACATATGATGAACTTTTTGAAGTTTATGAACACATGCATGATGCATATAGGAAACTGAAGAAAATGGATGTTAGTCTAAGTTTAGAGTTTGATGGAGTACAAAAGGAATATGAAATCCATAGGAAAGATCATGCTTTAATTGATGACAACCACATGAAATTACTTGATGAGTTTGATGACTTGAATAAAAAACATGAAAATTTAAAATCATCCTATACTGAACTTGAAAAAGATTTTAAAAATTTTAAGGATGAATGGGAGAGCAAAATTTATAGATCAAATTATACAAATCCAATTTTGAAAGATATGAATTCATTTTACAAATTAACGATAAAAGCTCTCGAGGATAATAGGATATCCCCTAAACTTGAAGATTTTACTAATCCTATTATGTATCCTAAATTTATGCATTCCCTAAATAGACAGATGAATGTTAGAAGACTTAGGAAATCATTTCCAAAAGTAAAATATAATAATTGTGGATTGTTTTGACATATAGCTCACACCTGTACTTTCAATATGAAAACTTATTTAGTGTGGAGACCTAAGATGTATAAATATAGACATATCAGACATGCATCTGATTATAAATTGCCAAAAGGAGAACCCAAACTTTTTTGGGTTCCCAGGTCTAATGTTTGATAATTTTGCAGGGTCGATCTCACACAAGACCTCGTGAGAGCATATGGTACCTGTACAGCGGATGTTCAAAGCATATGACTGGAGATACCGCATAATTCATATCGTTGGAAGCTAGGAGTGGAGGCAAGGTTATACTTGAAGATAACACCACAAGGAAACTGGTTGGATCAGATATGATTGGAAATCTTAATAAATTTTTCATTGAGAATTTTTTATTAGTAGAAGGCTTAAAGCATAACCTGTTAAGTATAAGTCAGCTTTGTGATAAATGATATTGTGTGAAATTTTTTTCTACTAGCTGCATATTAAGCCTAAATGGTAAAAATATTTTGAATGGTAAAAGGATAAATAATGTTTATATGCTAGACTTGAATTATATTCAATCTCCTACCACTTTTTGTTTGAAAACTGTATCTGATGAGTTATGGCTTTGGCATAGGAGACTTTGTCACTCTAGCATGAAAAACCGTAGAAGGATTACCCAAAAGAACGTAGTGAGAGGTATACAAAAACTAGACTTTACTAAGGACCACCTTTGTGATGCATGTCAATTAGGAAAGCAAGTGAAGTCCTCTTTTCAGTCCATTAAAGATCTTAGAACTAGTAAACCATTAGAGATTTTGCATATGGATCTTTTTGGATGAGTTGGAACTGTGAGTCTAGGAGGTAAGGTATACAGATTTGTAATTGTGGATGATTACTTAAGATTCACATGGGTTAGATTTCTATTTCATAAGAGTTAATCATTTGAGGAGTTTAGAAACTTTTCGACTTCGATTCAAAGAAAATTAGGGTGTGAATTTATTTCTATACAAAGTGATCATTGAGGAGAATTTGAAAATGATAAATTTGAAGAATTTTGTATGAAGAAAGGAATTGATCACAATTTTTATGCACCTAAAACCCCTCAGCAGAATGGGGTAGTTAAAAGGAAAAATAGAACATTAATAGAAGTCGCCCGAGCAAATTTTGGCATAATACTCACATCCTAAATATTTTTGGGCTGAGGCGGTTAGCACTGCATGTTATGTTCTGAATAGGGTGAATGTGAGATCTAAACTAAATAAAACACCCTATGAGTTGCTAATAGGAAGAACACCTAATTTGTCTCATTTGCATGTTTTTGGTTGCAAGGTGTTCATTCATAACATTGAAAAATCTACATTAGAAAAATTTGATCTAAAATCTGATGAAGAAATTTTTGTTGGATACTCAAGTGTTGGAAAATCTTATAGAGTATTCAATAGAAGAACTTTGGTAATTGAGGAGACCACACATGTTATATTTGATGAATCTGGGAATATAGAAGAGCCAAATGTTGTAGAAGATCAGATTAAGATTAACTCCCAAATAATTGATAAAATAAATTTGGAATAAAATGTGGAAGAAAATTTGGAGATAGAAAACACTTTGCCTAGAGATTTGAGATTTTCTAAAAACCACCCAAGGGAATTGATTATAGGTGAATCAAGTGAGGGTGTAAGGACTATGCATGGATTAAACAAAGAAGTCAATCATTCTGCCTTCATTTTAACTATAGAACCCACAAATATTGATCAAGCACTTTTGGATGAATTTTGGATTTTGGTCATTCAAGAAGAGTTGAATCAATTTGTAAGAAATAAAGTTTGGGAATTAACTACAAGGACAAAGGATCAAAGTGTAGTTGGAACTAAGTGGGTATTCAAAAGCAAAATGAATGACTCAGGCGTAGTCATTAGAAATAAGGCTAGATTAGTTGCTAAGGGGTATAATTAGATTGAAGGGATTGATTTTGAGGAGACTTTTGCTCCTGTAGCTAGACTTGAAGCAATTAGGGTTTTACTAGCTTTTGCCTATTTTAGAGGATTCAAATTGTATCAAATGGATGTAAAAAGTGTTTTTTTAAATGGGATAATTCAAGAAGATGTTTTTGTAGAATAACCACAAGACTTTGAAAATTCTAAATATCCAAATCATGTTTTCAAGTTGAAAAATGCATTATATGGATTGAAACAGGCACCTAGGGCTTGGTATTAGAGGTTGAGCACCTTCTTACTTGAAATATCTTTCGAAAAAGGAAGTGTGGATACAACTCTCTTTTTGAATAAATATGAAAAAGATATACTCATTGTTCAAATTTATATGGATGATATCTTTTTTGGATCTTCAAATAAAAATCTTTGTGATAAATTTTCTAAAATAATTAGTAAATCTGAGATGAGTCTAATGGGAGATTTGAATTACTTTCTAAGATTTAGTATTAAGAAAATTGAGGAAGGTACATTTCTTAGTCAATCAAAGTATGTTAAGGACATCCTCAAAAAGTATGAAATGGACAATGCTAAATATGTTAGTACACCAATGAGTTTCTTAGTTCAGTTGGATAAGGACCCTAAGGGAAAATCTATTGATCAAAAGAAATTTAGAGGGATAATTAGATCTTTACTTTACTTGATTGCTAGCCGACCCGATATCATGTTTAGTGTTTGCTTATGTGCTAGATTTCAATCAGATCCAAAAGAATCATATTTAATAGCAGTGAAAAGGATTTTAAGATATTTGTTAGGAACTCAGAACTTAGGAATATGATATCCTAAGTTTAGCTCTTCATTTGAAATAATTGGTTATTCAGATTCTGACTTTGTAGGTTGTAGAATGGATAGAAAGAGCACTTCTGGAACATGTCAATTTATTGGAAATTCTCTAGTCTCTTGGTCCAGTAGAAAATAAAATTCAGTAGCCCTATCAACTGTAGAAGCTGAATACATTACATTAGGAAGTTGTGTGGCACAAGTACTTTGGTTGAAATAATAGTTGATTGATTTTGGATTAACTATAGGCACTATTCTAATTTATTATGATAACACTAGTGCTATTTGTATTTCTAAGAATCCTATTCAACATTTAAGAACCAAACATATAGATACATAAGGCATCATTTCATAAGGGATCATGTATCCAAAGGAGAAATTGAACTCACTCATGTTTCTATTGAAAATCAACTTGCAGATATTTTTACAAAACCTTTAGCCTTTGATACTTTCAGTGCATTAAGAACAAGGCTTGGCGTGATTGATTTGAATGCTTAAATAAAAATATTTTTGCAACATTGATGTTTGTTTACTAAGTTAATATGTTTGTGTGTTTTTATGTATTTATGAACTTGCATGTGTGATTTTCTTTATTTAGAGTTTGTGTTTTTTCGTTGTTTTGTATTTTTAGTGTGTTTGTGTTTAAGTTTTTGATTGAGTATAAAAATTTTGAGTGACAATCGTCCGGGACGAAGTGTTTTCGTACGGGACGATTTGTGTAGTGTGGCAAACTATCGGATTTTGAACCTTTTGAGTGAGTTTTTCAGTGTTTTAGTGTCACTTCATCTATACGATTGTCATGAACGTCCGGGACGAAATGTTTTTTAAACGACGGGACGAATGAATAAAGCGGTTGAATGGATAAGGTAGTTTTTAATACGAACTTTGTACGGACGAACCTTCCGGACGAACACATGTCGGTTCGATGTAGGGGATGGTTTCAACTGTCATTAAAACGATATAAGTTCTAATCTTCCCATGATGAACACGTGTTCGTCTGTACGATCAGTTTGGTCAAAATTCTGTACAAAAGGACGCTTCATAAGTTGTGTTGATTACGATAATCCATTTCATTTTGACGCATTGGATCGTCCATAGAAAATTTTTTCGTATAGGATGAATTGAAAATTTTGTACGGGACGAAATTTTTTCATCTGGTTCAAACGTATCGTTTTCAATAAATAGAAGGGCTTTTGAACTAAACAGTCACACTCAAAACTTCACTTTCAATCTCTTTTGTACTCTAGATCTTCTTCCAAATGTCAAGTTCAAGTAAGAGACAAAAGGTTCTGGCAAAGAAACCACATAGAAATTCCTCTGAAAACTTCCTTTTCAAAGCAAATGAGGAATCTTTTCCTAGGTTTGCCTCAGCGAAGATCACACCCTCCTGAATCCTAATCCAAAAACAACTTACCATTCAGGTAATGAACTTATTTACCTCAACACAGTTTGGTTTTATCCTTACTCTCGTCTATCTCTATAATAAGGAAACCTTCCACTATTTCCTCGCCAACTTGTCCCTTAATTCTGACCACTCTATAATCTGTTCCTTTGTCTTTAAACAAAAAGTTGAAATCATCAAGCATGAATTAGGAGCCTTTTTGAATTTAAGGACAGAGGGAGTCAGAGCCCATCACTTAATCAACACTCATGATTATGCATGGTATGCACTTAATAATGTGATTAGAGGAAATAATGTGAATGAACATGTGGTTAGAGTATTCAGTCTAGTTTGTAATGCACGAACAATCCAGCATGTCTTTAGAACTTCCATAATTTCTAAAGCTGGTGATAGGATCAACATTACCCCTCTTATTCTATTGTGACCTTCTTGATCATGACTAAAGAACCTATAGATGAAGCCCAACTTATCCTTAACTATCTTTATGGGCTTTCTGAAATTGGACATGTAGAGCATAAGAGAAAGAAGAACATCGCCTTAGGATATCTTTTTGCCTATATTCTGGAGAAAAAATATAATTTGATTCATCCTGATCAAAAGTTTGAAGAACCACTCTACTACAACGACGGTTGATTCAGATCAATCTTTAAAGAAGAACTATGTAAAACTCATGTCATTAGTGATACAGAGGAAGAACCAGAAGCTGCACCTGCACCCGCCAATAAACCAAATTATCAGGAGATTCAAATATTTGATCGCTTAGAGACTCATTTTGATCAATGCTTTGATCAAATTGAGACTCATCTTCAGCAACAGGCCGCACAGTATCAGCATGACATGAATTTTATGGGGGATCAGATGAATGATATCAGTACCAATGTGCTTATGATGAGTACTTACTTTAACATCTTTGGTGCTACACCTCCTCCTCCACCAGATCAAGATCCTTCTCAGTGATTGTTGCACTTAATTTTATGTATTTTCTGTAGTTTATATTTTAGATGTGTTTTAAGTAAGTTTGTTGTATTTTCATTATTTTAGATGTTTTATTTCTGTATTGATATCATGACCTTAAATTATAATATCTTTATAGTGATATCAATATATATTCATGTGTTTTGGATTTAATTGTATTGAAATGTGTGTTAGCCTTTATGACAATTATTAGATTTTTTATATTAATAGTGCTATACTTTGAAGTGCAAGTCTAAATTAAATTCATTAGAAAATCTATTTTTTTCTAAATTTAAGTTATTATTATAACTTGATATAATTAGAATTGTCAATTTCATATCTCTTATTTACACTACATTAGTTCTAAAATTATTATTGCAACTATAATGTTTTCTTATTTTATATTTCACTTATCAATAAATATTTATGCACTTAGAAAAATTTAAAATTTTTTATTATTGATTTTGGAAAGATCAAAATTACTTTTGAAAAAATGTACAAATGAAAAAAAAATCAAAAGAAACGCACAATGATTCGCAAGTAGAAAAAGAGACACAAAAATGTGCTAATAATTTGAAAAAGATCCGCAAAGCGTCACATGTGATAATTATTTCTTTCCATTATCTTTTAATATCTTAATTCAAATTGATCTACTGTACATTTATATTTTGTATTGAAATTTGAAATATACAAATTGTCTATTCATCCATTTTGCAATGATTTTCTTTATCTTAGTATTTAAATTGACTCATGGTTTTGATAAATTCTTTCTATTATCAATGTTATATATCTTCTTAAATTCTATGAATTAATATGATTTGCCTAATATTTTAATTTTATTCGCATAACATATTTTAATCACTTTCAAGGTTTAATTATCAAATGATTTTCATATGTCTGCTTATATTTCAAGCCTTTGTTTTCTTCTTTACTTTTTGTTGTTGTCAAAAAAGGGGAGAAATTATTTGTATCATATTTTTTTGGTTTTGTTTGATCAGTTTTTGTTTTTTTGTTTTGTATTTTATGTTTATTGTATAAGTTGTGTGTTTGTTTTACCTGTATTTTTCTAAAAATACCTCTTTATTTACATGTGTTCATCAATTCAGTGGGAGTTTAGGAGATTTTTTGAATTTGAAAATTATACAAACAATAATTATTTTGTCATCATCAAAAAATGAGAAATTATTAATAGAGTTGTTATTTGCATGTTTTACACTCTTGCAACTTGTATAGTTTTGATGATTTCAAATATTATTATTTTATGTATAGTTATCTCCTAACACTTTTTGGAAGAGTTGTTTTTGCTCTTGTGTGTACTAACATTTCAGGAAAATCAAACTCCAAACTATAAAGAGTTCAAATCAAATTCAGCATGAGATACTTTGTGTACTTAAAAACTTGTATTTTTCTTTGAATTAAATTTGAGAGGGAGCGATTGTAATTGAGTGAATACACACACACGCTTTAGGAGATTTTGAGAAATTTATACTGATCGTACATGACAAATATAGTTTGTGCGGGACGATCAGATCAGTTATCTCCTCGTAAGAGAAATAGAACGAACAGGAATTGAAGAAAATTTTTCTAAGTCCTGATCGTCCAGGACGAAGTGTATTCATCTCAGGATGAAATGTTCTCTGGAAAATTTTCGTTCAAGAACGAAGTGTATTCGTTCCAGGACAAGTTTCTCTCTGGAGTACTATCATCCAGGACGAAGTGTATTCATCCCGGGATGATTTGCTCTCTATAAAACTTTCGTCCGGATGAACCTTAACTTTGTCCCAGGATGAAGTGAACCGACTCTGAAAATTAAGGGTTATTCTGTAGTTTTTGGGAATCGACCTATGGAATAACCGTTCATATCGGATGAACCTAGTTCGTACGGGACGATGTGTGTGTACAAAGTCATTTCGTACCCATATACATTAGTTTCCTTTCCAACGTATTTAAGTAAAATAGTCCAGGACGATCCACGATCGTACGAGACGATCCAATTCGTATTGACTTGAAAATTTGCAGTTTTTCGATGGTTTTTTGTGTCTTTCCTATAAATAGTCCAAACTAAACTGCCACATAATCTTTTTGCCTTCTGATCTTCATGCCTATTAAAAGAAGAGTCAAGGAGAGAGCGTGAGAGAGTGTTTGAAGGAGATTTGTTGCCATTGGAGCGTGAAGGTTTCACTTAGTACTCAATGGTAAGAGTCTTTACTCTTGGTTTGTGATTACTTCACTCTTTTCTCTCTTTCTTCTAGAATTCTTGTGTGAAGATCTGTTAAGGACATCCGGTTCTCTGCCCACACTTGAAAAGTGTGAACAGCCGAAGGGTTCTCTGCCCATACTTTGAGAGTGTGAGCAGCCGAAGGGTTCTCTGCCTACACCGGGAGAGTGTAAAAGGATGAAGACTCTCTGCCAACACTAGGAATAGTATAGAAGGATGACGGTTTTCTACCGCACCGGGTAGTGGTGGAAAGAGTGTTTGTAAGGCTTCTCCGCCTTACTGTGGGTGAAAAAGGAGAGTCACTATTGGTATTAATGCAATACTCGGAGGGTGCCTCCGGGGAGTGGATGTAGGTCTGGTTTTGACCGAATCACTATAAATCTCGTGTCTTTATTTTTCCGCAACCTTTTTATTTTTATGTTTTTTCTTTTAAAAACTGTGGTTGAAAAATATATTTCTACAGAACTCATTAAAGTTTAATTTTTTGATTTAAAAAAATTAAAAAGATTGATTATTTTTTTAATTACCAATTAATCCCCCCTCTTGGTTAGCAGTGGGACATAAGCTTAGGTTTAACAACCTAATTCATAGTGAACGCGTATCAACAGTGTGGACTAACATTTCAGTATAATCAAACTCCAAACTAATGAAGTCTTTAAATCAAAATTCAGCACGAGATAGTTTAATAAATGGAAGTTTGTAATTTTTATTGTAATTGAGTTTGAGAAAATATGATTTTAATTAAATAAGCTTAACACACACTAGAGGAGATCTGTAAAAATCACACTAATCGTACAGGACGAACCTTGTTCGTACGAGACGATCAAGTCTGTTAATCCCCTTAGAAGAGTAATGGAACGAATAAAAAGCAAAAAAAAAATTCTAAGTCCTGATCGTCTAGATTAATTTCTATTCGTACAAGGAAGAAATACTCTCTAGAAAATTTTCGTCTAAATGAACTCCTATTCGTCCCAGAACGAAATGCTCTCTGGAAAATTTTCATCTAGACGAACTCTTATTCGTCCCAGGATGAAATGCTTTCTGGAAAATTTTCATCCAAATGAAGTCTTATTCGTCCCAGGATGAAATGCTCCTAAAAATATTTTATCCAGACGAACTCCTATTCATCCCAAGATGAAATTCTCTCTTGAAAATTTTGGTTCATACGAGCTCCCATTCATTCCAGGATGAAATGGTCTTTCAAAAATTTTTGTCCAGACGAACTCCTATTCATCCCAAGACGAAATGCTCTGTACTTTAAAAATTTTGATAACGTCTTGCAGTTTGTCAAAACCGACCTTTCGTATAACTATTCATCCCAAGACGAACATATTTTTGTATGGGATGATAATCGGGTACGAAGTCAGTTCGTACCATTATACAATGGGTTCATATGTAACTAATTAAGTAAATTAGTACAAGACGATATGACGATCGTACGGGACGATCCACTATGTACAGACTTGAAAATCAGCAAATTTTGGACAATTTTTTGTGTCTTTCCTATATAAAGTCCAATTAAAGCGGCCTCTTAATCCTTTTGCCTACTGATCTTTGTGAAAATTGAAAGGAGAGTCAAGGAGAGAGTGTGAGAGAGTGTTTGAAGGAAGATTCTTACTATTGGAGCATGAAGGATTCACTTGGTACTCAAAGATAAGAGTCTCCACTTTTGGTTTGTGATTACTTCACTCTTTTCTCATGTCATTCTAGATTTCTTGTGAGAAGATCTCTCAAGGAGATTCGGTTCTCTACCGACACTTGGAGAGTGTGAACAGACGAAGGGTTCTCTGCCTACACTAGAAGAGTGTGAAAGGACAAAGGGTTCTCTGCCTACACTGGGAGAGTGTGAAAGGATGAAGGGTTCTCTGCCCACACTTGGAGAGTGTGAAAGGATGAAGGGTTCTCTGCTAACACTTGGAGAGTGTAAAAGGAACCGCACCAGGTAGTGGTGGAAGAGAGTTTTGTAAAGGCTTCTCCACCTTGTTGTGGGTACAAAAGGAGAGTCACTAGTGGTATTAGTGCAATACTCGGAGGGTGCCTCCGGGGAGTAGATGTAAGTCGTGTTTGATCGAACCACTATAAAACTTATGTCTTTTACTTTTTCCGCTATTTTTGTTTTTACTATTTTAACTTGTGGTTGAAAAATATTTTCTACAAAACTCACTAAAATTATTTTCAGTATAATTTTTTTTTTAAAGAGGGATAAAATTTTTAACTACCAATTTATCCCCACTCCCCTCTTGGTTAGCCGTTGGGTCATAATCTTAGGTTTAACAACCTAATTCACATTGAACAAGTTTCAATAAGTGGTATCAGAGATATGTTTCAAAATCATAAGCTTAGACTACTTTTTGATTAACATAGATTGCTACATTTGGAAACTGAAATACACCTGAGGGTTACTCTATAACTAGACCTCCATTATTTGATAATATTCCTTTTGATTTTTGAAAAACACGCATGTCTATATTTTTACAGTCACTTGATTACCGTATGTGGGTCTTAGTTCAGGAAGGGTATACAAAACTAACTAGACTAGTTGATGGAGTTAGAGTTGAAACACCTTTTGTGGACTGCATAGTAGAAGAACGTTACTTTGCATAACTAAATGCCAAATGCTTAAATAGTTTATTTT
This sequence comes from Dendrobium officinale, assembly GCA_019514585.1. Lineage (NCBI taxonomy): Eukaryota > Viridiplantae > Streptophyta > Magnoliopsida > Asparagales > Orchidaceae > Dendrobium > Dendrobium officinale. Next base: position 7,655,745 of record CM033693.1, on the reverse strand, counting down.
GTGCTCTTATATCAGAAGATTACATGCAGATTTCTACTTGCAAGAGTATAAAGGATATATTGAATAGACTTTGTATAACTTATGAGGGGACTAATAGGGTTAAGCAATCTAGACTTAATATCTTGTTGCATGATTATGAATTATTTTGTATGAAACTAAATGAATCCATTTCTGATATGTACATAAGATTCACACAAATAGCCACCTCTTTATATGCATTGGATAGGAAACTAATGAATGCTGAAATGATTAATAAGATTCTTCATTATTTTCCTACTGCTTATGATGCTAAAATTATTTCAATTACAGAGTTTAAAGATCTAAACATTTACTATATTGATAATCTTCTTTGTTTGCTAATTGCTTACGAGCAAGGAGTTAGCCAAAGAAAGATTAATACAGTTGAACCATGAAGGGAGAAGAACATAGCACTAAAAGTGGAGGAATATGAGAGTGAACACTCATAACCTGAGGATGAAGACGACATCGCACTAATGACAAGATAATTCAGAAGTTTTCTGAAGAGGAAGCAGAAGAGACGCCAGCAATGGAATCGGGGTAAATTTAATAGGATTGTCAAGGTTTCAAATGATGTTATTTTCTATGAGTGTAGGAAAGATGGACATATTAAGATAGATTTTCCAAAACTCAAAGCCACTCCTAGTAAGAAAAATGTAGAGGAGAATCTAATTGTGAAGAAGGGCAAGAAGATATTCCAAAGAGCTTTCTGGGCGGACTCAGCTTCGGACTTGTTAGAGATGGAAAAGAAAGAGGAAGTTACTAATCTGTGCTTAATGGCCGATAATCTTGATCAGTCAGATCAAGAAGAGGTGTGTGACTTGACTTATAATGAACTTTTTAAACTTTCTGAACACATGCATGATGCATATTGGAAATTAAAGAAAATGCATACTAGTCTAAGCTTAGAATTTCAAGAACTACAAAAGTAACATGAAATCCTTAGGAAAGATCATGTTTTAATTGATGACAATCACATGAAATTACTTGATGAATTTGATGACTTGAATAAAAATCATGAAATGTTAAAGACATTCTTTGCAGAACTTCAAATTGAAATCAAGAATAATAAGGATGAATCAGAGAGCAAAATATATATAATCAACTATACAAATCAAATTTTGGAAGATATGAATTTATTTTACAAATTGAAGATAAAAGCTCTCGAGGATAATAGGATATCCCATAAACTTGAAGATTTCACTAATCCTATTTTGTATCCTAATTTTATGTAATCCCTAAATAGATAAATAAATAGTATAAGACTTAGGAAACCTTTTCAAAAAGTCAAATGTAATAATTATGAATTGATTGGACACATAGCTCACACCTGCACTTTGAAGAAGAAAACTTATGTGGTATGGAAACCTAAGATGCATAAACTTAGACATATCCTACATGCATCTCTTTATAAATTACCAAAAAGAGAACCCAAACTTGTTTGGGTTCCCAGGTCTAATGTTTGATATTTTTACAGGGTCGCTCTCACACAAGACCTCATGAGAGCATATGGTACCTAGACAATGGATGTTCAAAACATATGACTGGAGATACTGCAAAATACATATCACTGGAAGCTAGGAGTGGAGGAAAGGTTACACTTGGAGATAACACCACAAGAAAGGTGATTGGGTCAAGTATGATTAGAAATCTTAAGAAATTTTTTATTGAAAATATGTTATTGGTAGAAGGCTTAAAGCATAATTTGTTAAGTATAAGTCAGCTATGTGATAAAGGATACTGTGTAAAAAAATTTTCTACTAGCTGCATATTAAGCCTAAATGGAAATGGTGTTTTAAATAGTATAAGGGTAAACAACGTGTATATGATAGATTTGAATTGCATTAAAACTCTTATTGCTTTTTGTTTAAAAACTATTTCTGATGAGTCCTGGCTTTGGCATAGGAGACTTTGTCACTCTAGCATGAAAAACCTTAGGAGGATTATCTAAAAGAATCTAGTGAGAGGTATACCAAAACTAGACTTTAATAAAGGCCACCTTTGTGATGCATGTCAATTAGGAAAATAAGTGAAGTCCTCTTTTTAGTCCAATAAGGATCTTAGAAACTAGTAAACCATTGGAGATTTTACATGTGGATTTTTTTAGACCTGTTGGAACTGTAAGTATAGTAGGGAAGGTATACAGATTTATCATTGTGGATGATTACTCTAGATTCATATGTGTTAGATTTCTATTTCACAAGAGTGAATCATTTGAGGAATTTAGAAACTTTTCGACTTGGATTCAACGAAAGCTAGGCTGTGAAATTATGACTATACAAAGTGATCATAAAGAAGAATTTGAGAATGAAAGATTCGAGGATTTTTGTAAGGAGAAATGAATTGATCACAACTTTTCTGCATCTAGAACCCCTCAGCAGAATGGGGTAGTCGAAAGGAAAAATAGAACATTAATAGAAACCATGTTGATAGAATATTCACTTTCTAAATATTTTTGGGCTGAGACGGTTAGCACTACATGTTATATTCTGAATAGGGTGAATATGAGATCTAAATTAAATAAAATATCCAATGAGTTGCTAAAAGGAAGAACACCTATTTTGTCACATTTGCATGTTTTTTGTTGTAAAGTGTTTATTCATAATAAAGAAAAACCTTCCTTAGGAAAATTTGATCCAAAATCAAATAAAGGAATTTTTGTAGGATACTTAAGTGTTGGAAAATCTTATAGAGTATTCAACAAAAGATCTTTGGTAATTGAGGAGACCACACATGTTATATTTGATGAATCTGGAATTTTGGAAGAGCCAAATGTTATAGAAGATGAGATTAAGATAAACTCCCAAAAGATTGATAAAATAAATTTAGAAGAAAATTTGGAGATAGAAAACCCTTTGACTAGAGATTTGAAATTTTCTAAAAATCACTCAAAGGAATTGATAATTGGTGAACCTAGTGAGGGTGTAAGGACTAGGTGTTGACTGAACAAAGAAGTCAATCATTCAGACTTCATTTCAATAATAGAACCCACAAATATTGATCAACCACTTTTGGATGAATTTTGGATTTTGACTATGCAAGAAGAGTTAAATTAATTTGTAAGAAATAAAGTTTAGGAATTAACTATAAGGCCAAAAGATCAAAGTGTAATTCGAACTAAGTGGGTATTCAAAAATAAAATAAATGAGAATGGAGTAGTCATTAGAAATAAGGCTAGATTAGTTGCTAAGGGGTATAATCAGATTAAAGGGATTGATTTTGAGGAAACTTTTGCCCTTGTAGTTAGACTTGAAGCAATTAGGGTTTTGTTAGCCTTTGCCTATTTTAGAGGATTTAAACTAAATCAAATGGATCTAAAAAGTGCCTTTTTAAATGCGGTAATTCAAGAGGATGTTTTTGTAGAACAACCTCCAGGTTTTGAAAATTCTAAATACTCAAATCATGTTTTCAAATTGAAAAAGGTATTATATGGATTGAAATAGGCACCTATGGCTTGGTATGAGAGTTTGAGCACCTTCCTACTTGAAAGATTATTTGAAAAAGGAAGTGTGAATACAACTCTCTTTTTAAAAAAATTTGGAAACGATATACTCATTATACAAATTTATGTTGATGACATCATTTTTGGATCTTCAAATAAAAATATTTGTGATGATTTTTCTAAAATATGAGTAATGAATTTGAAATGAGTTTAATGGGAGATTTAAGTTACTTTCTATGCTTTAACATTAAGCAAATTGAGGAGGGTACATTTCTTAGTCAGTCAATGTATGCTAAGGACATCCTTAAAAAGTATGAAATGGACAATACGAAACCTATTCTACACCTATGAGTTCCTCAGTTCAGTTGGATAAGGTCCATAAGGGAAAATTTATTGATCAAAAGAAATTTAGAGGAATAATTAGATCTTTGCTTTACTTGACAGCTAGCCAGCCCGATATCATGTTTAGTGTTTATTTGTGTGCTAGATTTCAATCAGATCCAAAAGAATCACATTTAACAACAGTAAAAAGGATTTTAAGATATATGTTAGGAACTTAGAATTTAGGAATTTGGTATCCTAAATTTAACTCTTCATTTAAAATAATTGATTATTCAGATTCTAACTTTGCAGGTTGTATGTGGATAGAAAGAGCACTTCTAGAACATGTCAGTTTATTGGAAATTCTTTAGTCTCTTGGTCCAATAGAAAATAAAATTCAGTAGCACTATCTACTACTGAAGCTGAATACATTGCATGAGGAAGTTGTGTGGCACAAGTACTTTGGATGAAATAACAGTTGATTGATTTAGGATTTATTATAGGCACTATTCTAATTTATTGTGATAACACTGATGCTATTTGCATTTTTAGAAATCTTATTCAACATTCTATAACCAAACATATAGACATCAGACATCATTTCATAAGGGATTATATATCCAAAGGAGAAATTGAACTCATTCATGTTTCTATAGAAAATCAACTTGCAGACGTTTTTACAAAACCATTAGCCTTTGAAACTTTCAGTGCATTAAGAACAAGGCTTGGTGTGATCGATTTGAATGCTTAATTAAAATATTTTTGCAACATTGATGTGTGTTTTTCTAGTTAGTATTTTTATGTGTATTTGTGATTTTTATGTGTTTTTCTATCACGTTTTTATTGAGTATGTGTTTTTATTTTTCATTTTCTGAATGAGTTTGTGTTTTAGTTTTATAAAACTCTCACATCTAAACTTTTGATTGCTTGTTTTTGAAAAATTGAGTGACAATCATCCATGACGAAATTATTTTCGTACAGGACGAATTGTGTAGTGTGTTAATTGTCATATTTGAATGGTTTGCGTACAGTTTTTCAGTTTTTATTTTTCACTTCGTCTGCATGATCATCACGATCGTCTAGACAAACTTTTCAAACATCTGTACGATTGATTGTAAGTTAAACGGATAAGGTCATTTTTAATAATATATTCGTGCGTACGAACCTTTTGGTTCTTCCGGACGAATGCTTGGCGATTTGATGTGGGGGACGATTTCATCTGCATTAAAATGATCTTAAATTTCTGATCATCCAGGATGAACACCTGTTCGTCTGTATGATCGTTTGGTCAAAAGTCTATACGAAACGACGCATCGTTACTTGTGTGATTACAAAAAGTTATTTCTTTTTTGGACTCATTCGTTCATCCATATGAAATTTTTTTGTACGGGACAAACTAAATTTTGTATGTGTCAAAAGTAATTTCATCTGTACGAACAGTCGTATTTTATTAAATTGACAGACTTTGAACTCAACAGTCACACTCACACATCCCTTTCAGACCCCTTTTTTCTTTTAGATCTTATCTATGGCAAGCTTAAGCAAAATAAAAGGTTCTAGCCAAAGGTCCACCTAAAAACTCTAGTGATAACTTTCTGTCCAAGGCTAATGATGAGTCATTTCCTAGATTTGCCTCCACTAAGATCACCCCTTTTAAGAGTTCTTCTTCAAGAACAACTGACCTTTCAGGTAATGAACTTATTTTCTTCCACTCAATTTGGTCTCATTCTCACACTAGTCCACTTTTATAACAAAGAGACCTTTCACTACTTCCTAACAAACATGTCTTTTAATTCTGACCATTCTGTGATTAGGTCATATGTTTTTAAAAGAAAGTAGAAATCAAAAAGGCAGACTTAAGAATTTTTCTGAACTTAAGAACTGAAGGGATTAGAGCCCATACCTTAACCACTACTTCTGATTTTGACTGGTCTAAAATTAATGAGGTGATTATAGAAATTATATTTAAGATGAAGCCCAACTAATCCTTGACTATCTTTGTAGACTTTCTGAAACTGGTCATGTCGCCCATAAAAGAAAGAAGAATATTGCCTTAGGACATCTTATTGCCTACATTTTGGAGAAGAAGTATGAATTGGTTCATCCAGTTCAAGATTTTGAAGAATCTCTCTACTACAAAGATAGATATTTTAAAGCAATCTTCAATAAAGATGAACCACATAAAATACATGTTATAAGTGACTCAGAGGAGGAACCTGAACCTGCACCTGCTAGTGAACCAAATTACCAAGATTTGGTTCAAAGATTTGATCGTTTAGAGTCTCATTTTGATCAAGGATTTGATCAAATTGAAACTCACAGCAGCAGGATGTTCAGTACAATCAAGACATGGGATATATGCGAGAACAGATAAAAAACATAAGTTCAAATATGCTCATGATAAGCAATTACTTTAATTTCTTCAGTACTGTACCTCCTCCTCCTCCTCCAGATCAAGGCCCATCAGAGTGACTCATGTACTTGCTTATGATTTCTTTAGTTGATGTGATTGTGATGTAATAGATTGTGATGTGATATGTTTTAGTTATGTGTTAGTTTTATTTTATGTTTTAGCTTTATGTTTTATGTAGTATTGATATTAAATTTCACTGATTATAACATTCTCTTTTATGATATTAATATAAGTTATCTTATCTTGGTTTTAATCTTATTTTGAAATATGTGTTAGCATATATGACAATCTTTAAAATTTTTGATCTTAAGAATGCTATACCTTGACGCGCAACTTAAAATTGAATTCACTAGAAAATCCAATTTTTCTATATTTAAGTTTTGCTTATAACTTGATGTAATTAAGATTGTCAATTTCATGTCTCTTATTAGACAACATTAATATTCAATATTATTATTATAATTGTGATATTTTCTTATTTTATATTTCACTTATCAATAAATATTGATGTACTAAGAAATATTTAAAATTTTTTATTATTGAAGGAAAGATCAAGATTACTCTTGAAAAATGTACAAATGTATAAAAATCAAAAGAAATGCACAATGATTTGCAATATGAAAAAGAGGCACAAAATAAATCCACAAGTAAAAAGATGCACAAAAATATGCTACAACTATTGAAAAAGATGCGCAAAGCGCCACATATAGTATTTATTTCTTTCCACAATCTTTTAATCTCTTAATTCAAATTGATCTTCTATATATTTATATTTCGTATTGAAATTTGAAATATACAAATTTTATATTCATCCATTATGCAATGATATTCTTTATCTTAGTGTCTAAATTGATTCATATTTTTTATATATGCTTTTTATTATCAATGTTATATCTCTTATTAAATTCTATGAATCATTTTTATTTGCCTAAAGATTTATTTTTATTTGCAAAATTTATTTCAATCATTTTCAAGGATCAATTATCAAAGGATTCTCATATAACTGCTTACATTTCTGGTCTTTTTCTTCTTCTCTTTTTGATGTTGTCAAAAAGGGGCAGAAAATATTTTGTTCGTATCTTTGTTCTGTATCATGTGTTCATATCTTTGTTCTGTATCGTATTTTTGTTTCGTATCATATCTGTTTTATTAATAAAAAAAAAGGAAAAGAAAAAAAAGATACATTTGTTGTGCAATGCCTTCTTATTTTCATATGTTCATCAATTCAGGGAGAGTTTAGGAGATTCTTAGAATTTAAAAAGTATACAAACAATAATTGTTTTACTATCATCAAAATGGAAGAGATTATTAAGAGAGTTTCTATTTGCATGTTTTATCTGCTTGCAACTTGTGTAGTTTTGATGATTCCAAATATTATTATTTTAAGCTTTGTGTTCTCTTAATACTTTTTGGAAAAATTATTTTTACTCTTGTGTGGACTAACATTACAGGATAATCAAACTCCAGACTAATGAAGACTTCAAATCAAAATTCAACATGAGATAGTTTGTAAATTAAAGTTTGTAATTTTAATTGTAATTGAGTTTGAGAAAATATGACTTTAATTGAATAAACTTAGCACACACCCTTGGGGAGATCTGTAAAAATCACACTGATTGTACAGGATGAACCTTGTTCGTACGGGACGATCAAGTCAGTTAATACCCTCGGAAGAGCAATGAAACGAACAAGAAGCGAGAAAATTTTTCTAAGTCCTGATCATCTAGACGAATTTTTATTCGTTCCAGGATGAAATGCTCTCTGGAAAATTTTCGTCCAGACGAACTCCTATTCGTCCTAGGACAAAATGCTCTCTGGAAAATTTTCATCCAGATGAACTCTTATTCATCCCAGGATGAAATGCTCTTTGGAAAATTTTTGTCCAGACGAACTCTTATTCATCCCAGGATGAAATGCTCTATGGACAATTTTTATCCATACGAACTCCTATTTATCCCAGGATGAAATGCTCTCTGGAAAATTTTTGTTCAGACGAGCTCCTATTCATTTTATGATGAAATGATCTCTGGAAAATTTTTGTCCAGACGAACTCCTATTCGTCGGCTAGGACGATAGGCTCAATTCAGAAAGAATCTGCCGCCATATCTAATTAGAAATAACCTATTTTTGGACATCGTCCAGGTGGATCATCCAGGACTATAAAATATCGTCCAGGACAATCCAGGTCAATTTTTCCAAAAATTTTTTAGAATTTAAGGAAAGCAATTATGACTTGATTTCACGATCAAATCGTCCTGGACAATCCGCAAATCGTCCTCGCCGATGTACTAGACGATTGGATACCGGATAGCTATTTTTCAGGGCGATATTCAGGACGATATTCCACAATTTATTTTGATCGTCCCGGATGATATATTATCATCCTGGACGATATGAACAAACTTCTTCTGATCGTCTCAAATCATCCCGGCTGATTGGGCTTAAATTGCACTGATCATACAGGACGATATTAGTATCGTCATGGACGATATGAAAATAATAAACGATAAGAGGGGGGGGTGAATTGTGAAAATCTTTTTCTTAATAAAAATAACCCCAAACAAGAGTTCTAATTTTTTTGTTATTTTTAAAATTTTATAACAAAATTTTAAGCAAGTTTTCTTCCACAAAATTTCACCATGCAATAGTTATAAAAATTAAATGCAATTAAAAAGAAAATGACGATAAGGAAAAAACACACCAAGAATTTTATAGTGGTTCGATCAAAATATGACCTACGTCCACTCCCTGGAGTCTTCCACTCCGGGATTTTCACTATAAAAAATAGTTCTCCTTTTGCCCCCCTCGGCAAGGCAGAGAAGCCTTTACAAACCTCCCTTTCACCAACCCGGCGTGGCAGAGTGCCAAACTCTATTTTCGCCCTCCTAGCGACTGCAGAGAACCTTCTCATTTTTCTCCCTCCTGGAGAAGGCAGAGAACCTCGAGGTAACGGATGTAGACGAGCCTTTCTCTTGGAGATCCTCCCTCAAATCCTTCTAGGGCCACAGGAGGAGCAAGATGCAGCAAGCTTGGAGCAACCGTGTGATCTCCCTCACACTTCTTCTCCCTCACAATGCTCACCTCCTCCTTCCTCTCTCAACCCTTAAGAACTACTCTAGAGTTTTCTCCCTTGGAATCCCTCTCTAACCACGTTCACCCCCTCTGTGATTCTTACTGAAAAAGGACTTGATTGATATCTAAAAAAGGCTCCAAAAACTCTCTGAATTCAAAAGTAGCCGTTACTGTTCGTACAATACGATTCAATCTCGTACAGTACGATCTTCATAAACAGACGTTATCCTAGTACGAAGATGTACGAACAGTTCAAAAACAATTCATACTGTACGATATAATATCGTACGGTACGATCCAATAAAATACTATTCATACAGGACGATGGTCTGGACGATCAGATGTCATCTCTGTTCATCGTATGGTACGATTACTATCGTACAGTACGATGTGATAAAAACCAAGAGATTGTCCAGGATGATATCTGGGAAGATCATACTTCATCTCTGTTCATCGTATGGTACGATCTGGTTCGTACAGTACGATGTTCAAAATTTAATTAGGCCTGGATTTCATGCACTAATCACGGGTTAATTTAAGTAAGTATTTAAAATAAATCGTACAGTACAAACGGTGCAAAATTACTTACTTAAACTAAACTACGGCTAGAGTTTTGGATATGAACATATCGTATAGTACGAATACATTCATATAGTACGATCTATTCACAGAATCATCCATATAGCTTGGATCATACGGCACGAATTGCAATCGTACAGTACGATCTCCAGAGAAGAAATTTTATTACATTTTGCAGTTAAAAAAAACCTCTCCCCCTGTGTGTGTGCATGGTTGCTCTTACTCTTATACATTTTGTGGCCAGACTCAATAAAGTAAAAACAAAATAAATAGAAAAATACAATGTTTGACTCATACTCCTAATCTACCCGGTCTTGAGTCTTCCTTTCGTCCTAAGTCACTTGTGATCTTCCTAAAATATTAGTACTCAAGGACAATAGTAAATAAAATAATATTCAATGAATAGTTGTTCCAAAACACTCATTATTTGGCATCATCAAAATTTCAAACTCGGGGTCATGGGTTGCAACAATCTCCCACTTTTTGATGATGTCAAATAATTTGTTGCAAGTAAGAATGAAAAACATTTCTTTTGTTTTTGTTGTTTTTTTTTGTATTTATATTTTTTTTATTATTTTTTTTAATTAAACGCAAGAAGAAAAAAATAGGAAACCAAAAGCAAGTACAGAACAAAAGGAATGCATTTAGATAACAGGCATAACAACAGGTACAACAAACTTCTCCCCCTTTTGACAGTACAAAAAGGAGGAGCAACTAAAAGCAAAAAGTAAAAGAAGAAAAACTATAATGCAAACACAAACAATCTAAGCAGACGGGTCCTGATCAGTTTGTGGTGGAGGTGGATTTGGTTGAAAATATTGAAATAGAGCATCAAAGCGGTGATCAATTGCAGTGAAACGTTCTCCAAACCATTGCATATCAGTCTCGTGTTGCTGATATTGTCCTTGAATATGTATGTCGAGACGATTCTGCAGTTGGTCGAAGCGTGCGACTAAATCATCATTAGGGTATGCTGGTGCTGGTGCAGGTGCTCGGGGTGCGGCATGGCGTCGTGGTCGAGCTGGAGCTGCGGCTGGGGCATCTTCTCCTTCTTCTTCATCAAAGACTGGGTCTTCAGGCTCGTGTCCCCGATGAAAGAGAATACAGAAGGAAGCATCCGTATAAAAAATAGGAAGAATGTCGGGTTCACCAGGGTAGGACAATGATATTTATTGTGGAGGATATATCCTATTAGGTGACCAAGAGCCAGATTCTATTTCTGTCGAGTGGTAGATAGACGAACAAAAGTCATGTGACAAATATAGTTGCTAATTAAATCGACCTCATCAAACTTAATGTTGGACATAGTAAGATAGGTAGCGACAGATAAGGTCGGGGTCAGACTGATACGGTCGCCACCTTTGGGTATGATTGAGGTTCGAAGAACATGTTGAATTATACGGGCATTTCGAGTTAAGGATTGAACAAGAGGTTGGTGTTGATGAAAAGCAGTATTCCTAAGGACTCTATTTACATCGCCCCAATCAAATTCATCGATAAGAAATGAGCAAACCATAGGTCCTTCAGTGGACAGCCCAATATATTGGGCGATGTCGGCTCTAGTGATCTCAATGGTGCGGCCACAAACAAAAGAGTGAAAAGTGGTGTTGTCGACGGTGTAGGTGAGGTTGGTGAGAAATTTAAAAAAAAGTTCAGAGTTATATGGAAACGGCAGGGTGAGTAGGAATTGGAAGGTGGTGGAAGCAAAGAGCCCCATTACCTCGAAATTGAGAGCAGCCTGATTAAGCATTTTTGAAGGGGAAATTTTGCAAGCTTTATATCGGTGGTAGGCTTCCTCATTCTCACTATTCAGAAAACGATCAGGTTGGCGACTCGACGAGGATGAGCTTCCAGCAGTCATCCGACCTCGTTTAGACATTGCAAGAGGGCACGAAAACTAAGTGAAGGGCTGAGTGAGGAGAGGTTTGAGTGAAAAGAACGACCTAGGCATGGGTACTTATACGAAATTTCAGAAATCGTACAGTACGATCGGGGATAGTACTGTACAATAGCCAATTAATCTTCTGACCGGTCGTTTCTGGAAAAGGGAGTCAAATTGTACCGTATGATAGGTATCGTATAGTATGATCAGGCAAATTTCGATCGTCTCGAGGCCCTCAGTACGACTTTTGACCAAAAGTTTTGTACTGTACGAACAGGTGTATCGTGCAGTACGATACATAATAAATATCGTACCAAACAGCTTTAACTCAAATTTGTCCTTTGTGTTGATGTGGATCGTACCATACGAAATGGAGATATCGTACAGTACGATACTCAATAATGTCATACCAACCGGATTTAATTCGTCCCAATCCGCTGCGGACGTGGATCATATCGTATAAAGAAGAGATATCGTACAATACGATAGGCAATTATGCGGGAAGAATATCGTACAGTACGATGTAGGTCGTACAGTACTATCAACAGAGCCGAAATCGGCTTGTTGGTAGACATTAAGATGTATCATATAGTATGATGTAGGGCGTACAGTACGATGAACAGTCAATGCAGAGTTTTTGTGTGGTGAGTGTGTGGTAATCAGGAGCAGCCCTAGATTTTTTTTTGCTGTTTTTTTTATGCATTTATATCTATGACACCTAATCTAGTCCTCAAGGTGCTTAAGGTGTTGAAAGCTAAAGGTTTTGTGAATATGTCTGCCAATTGATCTCCTGTAGCGATGTGATGTAATTCTATATCTCCCATAGCGACGTGATCTCTAATGAAATGATGTCTAATGTCTATGTGTTTTGTTCGAGAGTGTTGAATTGGATTCTTAGAGATACAAATTGCACTTGTGTTGTCACACATGATCGAGATGGTTCCAACAGGTAGTCCAAGATCAAGAATTTATTATTTTAACCATAGTACTTGTGCAACACAACTTCCTACTGCAATATATTCTGTCTCGGCTGTGGAAAGTGCTTCTGAGTTTTGCTTCCTACTGGACCAAGAAACTAATGATTGTCCGATGAATTGGCAGGTACCAGAGGTGCTCTTTCTATCTATCCTACATCCTGCAAAGTCAGAATCTGAGTACCCTAGGATTTCAAAAGAAGTGCTGTGTCTGGGATACCAAATTCCTAAGTTTGGGGTGCCTAGTAGATATCTAAGAATTCTTTTGACAGCAATTAAGTGAGATTCTTTAGGATCAGCTTGGAAACGGGCACAAAGGCACACACTAAACATTATGTCTGGTCTACTAGCAGTCGGTAAAGAAGGGATCCAATCATTCCTCTATATTTTTTCTGATCTACTGATTTTCCACTAGGATCCTTATCTAATTGGATTGTCGAACTCATTGGGGTGTTCATGGGTTTTGCACTATCCATTTCATATTTCTTTAAAATATCTTTAATATACTTTGATTGGATAAGAAAGGTTCCATTATCCATTTATTTTACACTAAAGCCAAGAAAGTAATTAAGTTCTCCCATCATGCTCATTTCAAACTCATTACTCATTGTTTTTGAAAATTCATCGCATAAGTTTTTATCCGAGGATCCAAACAAGATGTCGTCTACATATATTTGAACAATGAGAATTTCTTCTTTGACCTTTTGTAAAAAGAGTGTAGTATCTACACTACCCTTTTTAAATCCTCTATCCAAAAGAAATGAGCTAAGTCTTTCATACCATGCTCTAGGTGCTTGTTTTAATCCATACAGCGCCTTCTTTAATTTAAATACATGATTTGGAAATTGTGAACTTTTAAATCCAGGGGGTTGCTCAACGTAGACATCTTCTTTAATTACCCCGTTCAGAAAAGCACTCTTTACATCCATTTGATATAACTTAAAGTTCTTGAAGCAAGCAAAAGCTAAGAGCACTCTTATGGCTTCTAGTCTAGCAACCGGGGCAAAGGTTTCTTTAAAATCTATCCCCTCAATCTGATTGTACCCCTTAGCTACTAGTCTTGCTTTATTCCTTATTATTGTTCATGAATCATTCACCTTATTCTTGAAGACCCATTTTGTTCCAACAACACTTTGCTCTTTAGGTCTCTTAACTAACTCCCAAATATCATTCCTTGTGAATTGGTTCAGCTCTTCTTGCATTGCTAGAATCCTAAATTCATCTCCTAAGGCTTGATCTATACTTGTAAGTTCTATCATAGAGATGAATGCTGAGGGTGACTAACCTCCTTCTTAAGTCCATGCCTAGTTCTTACACCTTCTGAAAGGTCTCTTAAAATTAACTCTTTAGGATGACTAGAAGAATATCTCCATTCTCTAGAAAAATCTTTCTGAGGTTCGACCCTTTCTCCTAAAGTCATAGTCTCTACTCCTTGAATTGCCTCTATTTCATCATCTTCAGTTTTAGATTCTGAGGGGAATATCTGATTCATCAAATACCATATGGGTGGATTCTTCTACTACAAGGGTTCTCTTATTAAAAATTCTATAGGCCTTACCTACAAAAGAATAACCTAAGAAGACACCCTCATCAGACTTGGGATCAAATTCTCCTAAGGGAAGTTTACCATTATTTAAGATGAAGCACTTACACCCAAAGACATGTAAATGTGAAAGGTTTGGTGTCCTACTCTTAAGGAGTTCATATGGAGTTTTATTCAACTTCGATCTAATGTTTACTATGTTTAAAACATAACAGGCTGTGTTGACTGCTTCTGCCCAAAAGTATCTAGGAAGTGTATACTCCGCTAATATTATCCTAGCAGCTTCTACCAAAGTTCTATTTTTCTTTTCTGCTATGTCATTCTGTTGGGGTGTTCTAGGGGCTGAGAAATTATGTTATATTCATATCTCTTGATAGAATGACTCAAACTTATCATTTTGAAACTCTCCACCATGATCGCTATGGATTGTTGATATTTCACAACCTAATTTTTGTTGAATCCATGTAGAGAATACTTTAAATTCCTCAAAAGACTCATTTTTGTGTGCTAAGAATCTTACCCAAGTAAATCTAGTGAACTCATCCACAATCATAAATCCATAATTCTTTCCATCTAGACTGGCTTTACTAACGGGTCCAAATAAGTCAATGTATAGAATTTCTAGTGGCCTAGAGGTGATCATGTCTCTAATTGAGTGAAAGGATGATTTGACTTGTTTTCCTAGTTGGCAAGCATCACATATGTGATCCTTGGTAAAGTCTAACTTAGGTACACCTCTAACTAGATTTTTCTGAGTGATGTTTCTAAGAGTTTTCATACTAGCATGGCATAGTCTCCTATGCCATAGCCACGAGTCATCAACTATTATTTTCAAACAAAATGACTTTGAGCTATCAACGCAATCAAGGTCTAACATGTAAACATTATTCATTCATTTTCCTTCTAAAATTATTTCACCAAATAAACTAATCAGGCATCTATCAGTAAAAAATTTAACATCAAAACCTTTGTCACACAGTTGACTAATGCTAAGTAAATTATGTTTCAAACCATCAACTAGTAAAACATTTTCAATTAAAAAATTCTTAGCATTACCAACGATACCTGAGCCTATCACCTTCCTGGTAGTGTTGTCTCCCAACGTTACTTTGCCTCCAGTTTTGGTCTCCAATAGGATGAACTTCTTCATATATCCAATCATGTGTCGCGAGCAGCCACTATCCAGGTACCACATGCTCTCACTAGGTCTTTTGTGAGTGCATCCCTACAATTTCATTCAAAGATTAGATTTGGGAACCCAAGTGAGTTTGGGTTCCTCCTTATGCTTGCATGAATGAGATGTATGCATGTTATGCTGTGATGGATGCATTTTAGGTCTCCATACTAAGTGTGTTCTACGGTGAATTGTGCATGTGCGGGCTATGTGACCTAACATGCCACAAGAGAAACACCTAACATCGGGAAATGGGTTTACTAATCTATGTGGGTGGTGGTGCCTTTTCCTAAGGTTTTGTGATGCATGCTGTGTTGGAGGTTTTCTAGGATGGCCTACTGTTAGTGATGCAATTTCATTTTCTAGTTCTTTTATTTTCTCACTAAAAGTTTTATTTTGAGCTATCAGTCCATCAACTTCTATCAATAGCAAGTGCTCACTATGATCTACTTCTAATGCAAGTTTGTCTAGTCTATGAAAAGCTTCTTCTAGTTCAACATGAGTGGTTTTCAAGGATTCATGCTCTTCAGCTAATTCAATATGCTTCTTATTTAATGCATCATACTCATCAAGAAGTAACATATGATCTTTATCTAAATCAAAAAAAATTTTAACTAAATTAGCATGCTTAATTTGTAAAGAACTAAATTCAATATTAAGCTTAGCATGCATCTTTTTCAATTTCCTATACGAGTCATGGATATTTTCAGAAATAAGCAATAATTCTTCATATGAAAGTTAACATACCTCATCCTGATCCAATTGATCAAGGTTATCATTAGCCATAAGACACAAATTTGTTACCTCCTCCTCTGCTTCTTCTTCTGATGATTCTGAGGCAGAGTCGGCCCAAAAAGCTTTCTGTGTCTTTGTCTTTCCTTTCTTGTATTTAGTTTTGTCATCTCCTTTCTCCTTTGCTGGTTGACTTTTCTGATTGGGGCAATCGGCTCGAAGATGACCTGGCTTCCTGCACTCAAAACAGATAGTATCAGATGAAATCTTATTGGACCTTGAGCTCTTACCTTTATTCCAGCTGTTCTGATGACGCTTTTGTTTTCTCTTCAGGAAATTTTTGAACTGTCGGGTCATCAATGCTATTTCATCGTCTTCCTCCCCTGCAGAGCTTTCACTTTCTGAGTTGCTAGCTTTTAATGCCACCGTCGTCCGCTCCTTTTTCTTTTCACCTGCATCACTTTGCCTTTGGCCACTCCTTGCTCGTATGCAATGAGTGACTCAAGGAGGTTATCAATAGAATAAATATTAAGATCTTTGGACTCAGTGATAGCAGTTATCTTAGCATCATAGGAACTAGGTAGACATCTAAGAATTTTATTCACTTTCTATGAATTTAAAATTTCTCTACCTAATGCATGCAAGGATGTCACGATTTGGGTGAACCTAGTGTACATGTCAGAAATTGTTTCACTAGGTTTCATATGGAATAATTCATAATCATGCAGTAGAATGTTAAGCCAAGACTGTTTTACTTCATTTATTTCTTCGTATGTAATGCACAGTCTATCCCAAATCTCCTTACCATAAGCACAAGTAGATACTCTCATATAGTCCTCAGATTTCAATGCACAAAAAAAGCAGTTTAAGCACTTAGCATTCAGTTGGACTAACTCCCTATTCTCATTGCTCCATTCAATAAAAGGTAAAGGAGTTTTCAAACCATTAACAATTTTAAACGGTGCAACATACCCATCATTTACTAACATCCACATGCGATAATCTATGGATTGCAAAAATATAGACATTCTAATTTTCCAGAAATCAAACGGTATGTTATCAAAAAGTGGTCGACGAGTTATTGAATAACCCTCCGTAGTGTTACGATTACCAAAATTTGACATGATTGTTTTTTCAAGGTTTTCTAAAACACTATTTTTGAAAAATAAGCTCTGATACCAATTGAAAATACTAAACGACAAGAGGGGGGTGAATTGTGAAAATTTTTTTCTTAATAAAAATAACCCTAAACAAGAGTTCTAATTTTTTTGTTGTTTTTGAAATTTTATAACAAAAATTTAAGCAAGTTTTCTTCCACAAAATTTCACCATGCAATAGTTATAAAAATTAAATGCAAGTAAAAAGTAAATGACGATAAGGAAAAAACACACCAAAATTTTTATTGTGATTTGGTCAAAATATGACCTACGTCCACTCCCCGGAGTCCTCCATTCTGGGATTTTCACTATCAAAAATAGTTCTCCTTTTGCCCCCCTCGGCAAGGCGGAGAAGCCTTTACAAACCTCCCTTTCACCAACCCGGCGTGGCGGAGTGCCAAACTCTATTTTCGCCCTCCTGGCGACGGCAGAGAACCTTCTCGTTTTTCTCCCTCCTGGAGAAGGCAGAGAACCTCGAGGTAACGGATGTAGACGAGCCTTTCCCTTGGAGATCCTCCCTCAAATCCTTCTAAGGCCACAGGAGGAGCAAGATGCAGCAAGCTCAGAGCAACCGTGTGATCTCCCTCACACTTCTTCTCCCTCACAACGCTCACCTCCTCCTTCCTCTCTCAACTCTCAAGAACTTCTCAAGAGTTTTCTCCCTTGGAATCCATCTCTAACCACGTTCACCCCCTCTGTGATTCTTACTGAAAAAGGACTTGATTAATATCTAAAAAAGGCTCCAAAAACCCTATGAATTCAAAAGTAGTCATTACTGTTCGTACAGTACGATTCAACCTCGTACAGTACGATCTTCATAAACAGACGTTATCCGGGTACGAAGATGTACGAACAGTTCAAAAACAATTCGTACTGTACGATATAATATCGTACGGTACGATCCAACAAAATACTATTCGTACAGGACGATGGTCTGGACGATCAGATGTCGTCTCTATTCATTGTATAGTACGATTACTATCGTACAGTACGATGTAACAAAAACCAAGAGATCGTCCATGACGATCATACTTCGTCTCTGTTCATTGTATGGTACGATCTGGTTCGTACAGTACGATGTTCAAAATTTAATTAGGCCTGGATTTCATGCACTAATCATGGGTTAATTTAAGTAAGTATTTAAAATAGATCGTACAGTACGAACATGTTCGTACAGTACGAACGGCGTAAAATCACTTACTTAAACTAAACTACGGCTAGGGTTTTGGATCTGAACATATCGTATAGTACGAATACATTCGTACAATACGATCTATTCACAGAATCGTCCACATAGCTTGGATCGTACGGTACGAATTATAATCGTACAGTACGATCTCCAGAGAACAAATTTTATTACATTTTGCAGTTAAAAAAACAACTCTCCCCCTGTGTGTGTGCATGGTTGCTCTTACTCTTATGCATTTTATGGCCAGACTCAATAAAGTAAAAACAAAATAAATAGAAAAATACAATGTTTGACTCATACTCATAATCTACCCGGTCTTGAGTCTTCCTTTCGTCCTGAGTCACTTGTGATCTTCCTGAAATGTTAGTACTCAAGGACAATAGAAAATAAAATAATATTCAATGAATAGTTGTTCCAAAACACTCATTATTTGGCATCATCAAAATCTCAAACTCGGGGTCATGGGTTGCAACACGATAATGTCGGCATCTTGCATTAATGAGCTCGTTTTGAGATATTCTATTTAAGCTATGACATGACACTTTATAAGTATCTTTGACAGCCATTGTAGCTTCGTTCTTGTGGGGAAAACTTGAAGAGAGAGAGCTTGAAAGAGAGTGAGGAAAGGGTGGAGTTTGTAGAGGGAGAAGATCCTGTGAGGGGGGACTCAAGGGAGTGTGGAGGGGGATCCACATGGTTGCTTCGGCAAGCTCGCACCTGAATGCCGTCGGATTCAAGGCTCATCTCGAGGGAAGTTCACCAAAGAAGAAGATCTCTTTGGTGTCAAAGGACCTGGCGACTCCGCCGTACCTGGGAAGGTGGAAGTGATTTTTTAAGGGCTTCTCCACCTAGCTTTGGGCTAAAGGAGAGACACTTGTTTTAGTGCAATACTTAGAGGGTGCCTCCAAGGAGTGGACATAGGTCAAGATTTGACCGAACCATTATAAATCCGGTTTGTTCTTTCTTATTATTTGCTTCCGCATTTAATTTCCGCATTTGGTTTTTTTAAGTGGTGATTTTGGTTTGAGTTTTATCTTTGGTTTTAATGTTATTCAATCCACCTCTCTCTTTGTTAGCCTTGGGCAAGTTCATAAGGGCTTAACATCCCTAACAATTTTTCAAGTGCCATTTGAGCACTTTCAAGTGGTATCAGAGTCATTTTCATAAAATAAGTTTTTAAAGCTTTTGAATTTCAATCCATGGCTAATTTTTTAAATCATAACATTACGGAAGGTTATTCAATCACAGACCACCTTTATTTGAAAATATATCATTTGATTTTTGGAAAACTCGCATGTCTATTTTCTTGCAATCGATTGATTTTTGTATGTGGCATATGATTTTAACTGGTTATTCATCACCGTCACGTATTGTTAATGGAGTTAAAACTGATATTCTTTTTAATCAATGGAATAAGAAAGAACAACTGAATGCTCAACTGAATGCAAAATCTTTAAATTGCTTTTTCTGTGCTTTAAATTCTGAAGATTTCATGTTAATATCCACTTCAACTACTGGTAAGGAAGTTTGGGATAAACTACATGAAAGTTCGTTAGGGATGTTAAGCTCTATAGAATTGTCCCAAGCTAACCAAGAGGGGGGGGGGTGAATTGGTATTTTAAATTTTCTTTTCACAAAGAATAAAAATCGCATAAACCAAAATCACACCACAAAAATAAATGCGGAAAAAGTGCGGAAGAAAGAAATAAGAACACAGAAATTTACAGTGGTTAGGTCAACTCGACCTACGTCCACTCCCCAGAGGCGCCCTCCGAGTATTACACTGCTAACGTGACTCTCCTTTAGCCCCCACAACTAGGCGGAGAAGCCTTTACAAGAACCTCCTTTTTGCCACCCCGGCAAGGCAGAGAACCTATCTCCTTTTGCTTCCTCCTGAAGCTGGCAGAGAACCACAACAAAAAGCTAACTCCTTACCTCTACCGACCCTTCCACGGATGAGAAACTCTAGACGAAGAAGAAGCAGAGCGATCCTTGAACCAACCCTTGTGAATTCCTTCACAAGCTCCCCCTCACAAGATCCTCTCTCTCTCCAACTCTCTCTTTCTCTCCTCAAGGCCTTCTCAGGTCAAGTCAATAGCCAAAGGTCTTCAAAAATGTTAAAAAAGAGCTCTTAAATAGAAGAGCTTCAAAGGAGCTCATTAATTGTAAGTTGCTGACTTTATCGTCCAGACCGATATGGACATCGGCCTGACCGATCAGTACAAATCTCAGAAGATCGATCATAGCATCGCCCTGGATGCACTCCTGGATGATTGAAAATTGGCTTGATCATCCTGGATGATATTAATATCATCATGGACGATCAGTTCAAATCAGGCGAAAATCGTCCTGAGCATCGCCCTGGATACGAGCTAGCCGATATTTATCAACCTGAAGTAACTTAAGGTTTTTGGCTGGATCGTCCTGGCCGATCCTGCGATCGTCCAGGACGATATGATCGTATCAATCATCCTTAATTACTCCCTTGATTTCCTGATCAATTAAGTCATAATTTGAGAATTTCGTCCAGGCCGATGAATGATCGTCCTGACCGATAATTTAAAAATACAGTATACCTTAATTGTCTATGGCGGCAACTTCTTTCTGTTTTGAGCTTATCGTCCTGGCCGATACACGTATCGTCTATGCCGATATGTTAATGATGACTTCCTTAATTAAGAATCCTTATTTAGACTTTCTGTTTTAAGCCTAATCGTTCAGGACGATGTAAAAACCGTCCTGGCCGATATGAGAAAAAAATAAAAATTCTAAGTCTCTCAAGTGTGTGTGTGTAGGGTTACTTAGCATCAGTCTCTTTGACCATTACAAGTAGACTCAAGAAGTGAAAAACAAAAGTACAGACTGACTAAACCCTAAACCTACACAATCCTGAACTGGCTTCATTTGTTCGTCCGATCTTCGATTCCTGAAAAGTTAGAAGAAACAAGTAGTCCAAGAGAACCAATAGTGTTTGTCAATCATCAAAACACAGGTCATGAAAATATGTTTGTAACAATCTCCCCCTTTTTGATGATGGCAAAACACTACGAAAATAATTAACAGTAAAAGTTCAGGATCGACAAAAAAAGAACATCATAAACTTCTCCCCCTTTTGACATATCAAAAAGGAGGGAACCAAAGCACAAAAGTAAATCACAAAACCCTTTTTTTTTTGTCAAGGCATGAAAATGATATAGTATTCTATGTGATTGATTTAAAAACTTGTGAGTTAATGTGTTAATAATCTCATCAATCCATAGAATAGTAGAATATCCGATCATGGTTACCCTTAGTTCAGACGTTTTCTTAGGGTAGAACCGTCTTTTGAAATCAATGACCTAACTCAAAGAATTAATTGGATATGAAAAAAAAAATCCATCCATCACTTGGCTTAAGAAAAAAAACTATCTTTGAAAATAATGAACCAAAGTAAATTTGTCACGATCGGAAAACAATCGAAATCAAGTCTTTGAGAACCAAAACTTCTAAGTTCTAAAAGATTTAAAAAGAGAGAATAGATTGCTTTTGAGTGGGCTCATTTTATGCCTCTTGTCAAATGAGTTGGTGCTTTGCACATCTTTTTATAGTTTTTCAATTTTGACGTCATTGCGCTTCTTTTGTTGGCATCATTGGCCAAATTTTTTTTTTGATTTTGCAGGCTACATTCTCTTTTATAACCTTTTAAAAAATCTTAGTTGTGAGTATATCTTCTTAGATATTAGAGAATAGGAGCTCTCTCTCTAGCATAAGAAAGAATTACCACAAACAGAGTTAATAATCAAGGACAAGAGTAACGAGGGATCTTGATGTGACAAAAAACTTTAAACCTTATAATTATAAGATAGATTTGTTTAAGCAAGCTTAAGAAAAGATCTTAATTTTATAAACATTTTTTTTCTTTGAGATAAATTTTTTATTAGAAAAAAAAACTATGCCACTAAAATATGTTAGAGAAAGAGACATAATCACAAAATATTCCTACCATCTAAGAGATTAGGAGATGAAAAACACATTGACTACAAACTTTCAAAAGCAAGGACAAGGAATATAATATCATATCAGCGATGATTTTGAAGACTAAGTAAAAAGAGACAAAAGAAAAGAGAAAAAAAAAAAACACACCAAAAAGCTAAAAAAATAAAATAAAAAATAAAAGCAAAAGAAAATAACTAAAAGATCAAGTTTCATGCATTTATGTCAATCACACCGAATCTGGTCCTTAAAGAACTGAAAGTGTCGAAGGCCAGTGGTTTAGTAAAGATGTCCGCAAGTTGGTTTTCAGTTGTCACATGGTGTAACTCAATGTCTCCCTTAGTCACATGATCTCTAATTAAGTGATGCCTAATGTCAATGTGTTTAGTCCTTGAATGTTGGATAGGATTCTTAGAGATGCATATGGCACTAGTGTTGTCACAAAAGATTGAGATGGTGCCTACAGGTAATCCTAAATCCAATACCTATTGTTTCAACCAAAGGACTTGGGCCACACAACTTCCAAGAGCGATGTATTCATCTTCAGCAGTGGAAAGTGCAACAGAGTTTTACTTCATACTAGATCAAGAGACCAAAGATTGTCTAATGAATTGACAAGTTCCAGAAGTTATTTTCTATCCACCTTGCATCCTGTAAAATCAGAGTCAGAAAAACCAATAATCTCAAAAGAAGTGCTATGCCTAGGGTACCAAATCCCTAAGCCTTGTGTCCCCAAAAGGTATCTAAAAATTCTCTTAACAGCAGTCAGGTGAAACTCCTTAGGATCAGCTTGAAATCTAACACAAAGGCAAACACTAAACATGATATCAGTCGGCTTACAGTCGAGTAAAGTAAAGATCAAATCATGCCTCTATACTTCTTCTGATCAACAGACTTACCACTTGGGTCCTTATCCAATGGAGCACTAGAAGTCATGGGAGTGTTAATTGGCTTGGCTTTGTCCATCTCATATTTCTTCAAAATGTCCTTTATATATTTTGTTTGATTTAAAAAGGTTCTATCCTCCAATTGTTTTATGCTAAACCTCAAAAAAGTAGGACAACTCTCCCATTAAACTCATCTCAAACTCTTTACTAATAGTTTTGGAAAAACTCATCACACAAATTCTTATTAGAAGATCTAAAGAGTATATCATCCACATAAATCTGAACAATGAGTAAATCATCTCCAACTCTCCTAAGAAAAAGGGTGGTGTCTACGCTCTCCTTGACAAACTCCCTCTCTAGTAAGAATGTGCTAAGCCTCTCATACCAAGCTCTTGGTTCCTGCTTTAAACTATACAAAGCCTTTTTTAATTTAAAAATATGATTTGGAAATTAGGAACTCTCAAAACCTAGGGGTTGTTCTACAAACACATCTTCTTTTATTTCCCCGTATAAAAAGGCACTCTTGACATCCATTTGAAAAAGCTTAAATCCTTTATAACAGGCAAAGGCTAATAGCACTCTAATGGCTTCCAATCTAGCTACAGGGGCTAAAGTCTCCTCAAAGTCTATCCCTTCTATTTGATTGTACCCCTTAGCCACCAATCTTGCTTTATCCCTTACCACCACTCCTGAATCATTCACCTTGTTCTTAAAGACCCACTTTGTCCCAACTACACTTTGTCCCTTAGGTCTTTTCACAAGCTCCCAAACATCATTCCTAACAAATTGATTCAATTATTCTTACATTGCTAAAATCCAAAACTCATCAGTAAGGGCTTGGTTAATGGTGGTGGGTTCAGTCATAGAGATAAAGGTAGAGTGGTTCACCTCCTTCCTAAGTCCATGTCTAGTCTTAACTCCACTAGAAGGGTCTCCTAAGATCAAATCCTTGGGGTGACTTGTAGAGTATCTCCAATCTCTAGGCAAAGTGTATGAAGGTTCACCCCTTTCATCAAAATTTTTTAATCCTTGGGTGACTCCTCCTACTCCTTCTTTGGTGCTCTCTCCCCTTCCCCAAATTTTCTACTCCACTTGTAATCTCTCCAATATCATCATCTTCTACTCCATATTTCTTAGGATCGGACTCATCAAAAACTACATGGGTTGTCTCTTCCACCATCAAAGTTCTCTTGTTAAACACCCTAAAAGACTTCCCAACACTAGAATATCCCAAGAATACACCTTCATCAGATTTAGGATCAAATTTTTCCCAAGTGAGATTTCCCATTGTTATGAATGAAAACCTTACACCCAAAGACATGAAGATGGGAAAGATTGAGTGTTCTACCCTTAAGGATCTCATAGGGTGTCTTCTCTAATTTGGCTCTAACATTCACCCTATTCAACACATAACAAGCTGTGTTAACTGCTTCAGCCCAAAAGTATTTTGGAAGTGAATACTCAGCAAGCATAGCTCTAGCGACTTCCACCAAGGTCTGGTTCTTCCTTTCAGCTATCCCGTTCTGGTGAGGGGTCCTAGGGGCTAAAAAATTGTGGCTAATCCCCTTGTCCTCACAAAAATCTCCAAATCTTTCATTTTCAAACTCTCCCCCATGATCATTATGGATGGTCAAAATCTCACAACCTAGCTTTTTCTGAATCCAAGTAGAAAAATGTTTTAAACTCCTCAAAAGACTCATTTTTATGTGAAAAAAATCTAGTCCAAGTGAACCTCGAGTAGTCATTAACAATCACTAAACCATAGACTTTCCCTCCTAGGCTGTAGTGCTAATGGGTCCAAATAAATCCATGTGAAGGACTTCTAGAGGTCTAGAGGTGCTAATGTCCTTAATTGGGTGAAAAGTGGAGTGGACTTGCTTTCCTAGTTGACAGGCATCACAAAGGTGGTCTTTTGAAAACTTAAGTTTGGGGACATCTCTAACTAAGTCCTTTTGGGTCACTTTCCAAAGGGTTTTTATACTTGCATGACAAAGCCTCCTGTGCCACAACCAAGAATCATCAATCATAGTTTTTAAACAAAAAGAAGCAGCACATTCAATGTTATTTAAATCAAGCATGTAGACATTGTCGATCCTCTTTCCCTACAAAATAGTGTTGTTACTTAAACTTACAATGCATGAATTTGCAAAAAATTGCACGATGAAGCCTTTGTCACAGAATTTTATGATGCTGAACAAGTTGTGCTTCAATCCATCTACAAGCAAAATATTTTCAATCATAAGGTTCTTGGAATTTCCAATTATACCTGCTCCTACCACCTTCTTGGTGGTGTTGTCTCCAGAAGAGTAACCTTGCCTCCAGTCCTGGACTCTAGTACAACAAACTGGCTGGCATCACCAGTCATATATCGAGAGCATCCACTGTCCAGGTACCACATACTCTCACGAGGCCTTTTGTGAGAGCCCTTCTGCAAAATTACCAAATGTTAGATTTAGGAACCCAAGCAGGTTTGGGTTCCTTCTTATGAAGAGAATTATGCAATGCATGTGTGGTATGCTGTGCATCATGCACCTTAGGTGAATCGTGCAAGTGTGTGAGATGTGTCCTAGCATGCCACATGAAAAACATCTAACTCCAGGAAAGGGATTTCTTAAATGATTTGAGTTATAATACCTCTTCCTAGGTTTTGGCAATTGATCAAAAGTAGGTGTCATCCTAGTTTTCTTACATGCTTCTAAATCATTTTGAATCTTCAAATTAGTGCTCTTTAAAACTTCATTTTCAATCCTCAAATTTTATCCATCTCCTTAGACTTCTTAAAATCAGATTCAAGTGATGTGTATGAGACTTTTAATGCATCAAGCTTTTCAACTAACTCACAATGATTTTTATTTAACTCATCAAATTCATCAAGTAAATTCATATGATTTGAATCAATTGTTTGATGGTCTTTAATTAAAATTTCATGCTATTTTTGTAGATTTAAAAAATCTAATTTCAAGCTAGCATGTGTTTTCTTTAATTTCCTATATGATGCATGAATTTTTTCTGAAACTTCAAGAAGTTGATCGTAGGAAAGTTCACATACCTCTTCTTGATCAGGATTGTTGTCTGTCATCAAGCACAATTTTGATATCTCATTTTCTGGTTCTGTCTCTGATGAATTCAATGCCGAATCTGCCCAAAATGGTTTTTGTACTCTCATCTTGTCCTTCCTTGGCTTAGGTTTCTCCTCACCCTTTCCTTTGCTTGAGTGATCTTTAAGCGTAGGGCAATCAGTTCTCACATGTCCAAGCTTCCTACATTCAAAACAAACAACATCAAAAGATCCTTTAACATTTTTATGTTCCTTACCTTTTCTCCAATTTTGATGATGCTTTTGTTTTTTCCTTAGAAAGCTTTTGAATTGCCTTGTGATGAAGGAAACTTCGTCGCTTTCAGACCCGGAAGATTCAGAATCTGATTTGTGCGCCTTCAGTGCAATTGTTTTCTCCTTTTTCTTCTCACCTGCATCAAGATTTCTTTGATTCACCCCTTGCTCGTAAGCAATGAGTGAGCCAAGTAAGTTATCAATAGAATAGGTGTTCAAATCCTTAGATTCAGTGATTACAGTGATTTTAGCATCATAAGAAGAAGGCAAGCATCTCAAAATCTTGTTAACTTTTTCATAGTTTGAAAGTTCTTTTCCTAGTGAATGCAGTGAAGTAATTATCTAAGTAAACCTTGTGTACATGTCAGAAATTGATTCATGAGTTTTCATACGAAAAAGTTCGTAGTCATGTAGGAGAATGTTCAAACGGGATTGTTTAACCTCATTAGTACCTTCATAGGTGATGCACAATTTTTCCCAAATCTCTTTACCAGTTTTGCAAGTTGAGACACGCATGTAATCCTCAGATTTTAAAGCACAGAAAAAATAGTTCAAACATTTTACATTCAATTGAGCTAAATCTCGTTTATCGAAAGTCCATTAAGTAAAAGCAACTTCAGTTTTAACCCCATTAATTTCACAAGAAGGTGGAGAATAACCTTCTTGAATAAGCATCCACATGCGATAATCAGTTGATTGTAAAAAAATAGACATGCGGGTTTTCCAGAAATCAAAAGGCAAGTTGTCAAACAAGGGAGGTCGGGTAATAGAATACCCTTCCGTAGTGTTACGATTCCCAAGGTTAGCCATGGATCTAATTTAAAAAGTTTTCAAACTAATTTTTATAAATCCCGCTATGATACCACTTGAAAGTTCGTTAGAGATGTTAAGTCTTATAGAACTGGCCCAAGCTAACCAAGAGGGGGGGTGAATTGGTATTTTAAAATTTCTTTTCACAAAGAATAAAAATCACATAAACCAATATCACACCACAAAAATAAATGCGAAAAAAGTGCGGAAGCAAGAAATAAGAACACAGAAATTTATAGTGGTTCGGTCAACTCGACCTTCATCCACTCCCCGGAGGGGTCCTCCGAGTATTGCACTACAAACGTGACTCTCCTTTAGCCCCCACAGCTAGGCGGAGAAGCCTTTACAAGAACCTCCATTTTGCCACCCCGGCAAGGCAGAAAACCTATCTCCTTTTGCTTCCTCCTGAAGCTGACAGAGAACCACAACCAAAAGCTAACTCCTTACCTCTACCGACCCTTCCACGGACGAGAAAACTCTAGACGAAGAAGAAGAAGCAGAGCGATCCTTGAAGCAACCCTTGTGAATCCCCTCACAAGCTACCCCTCACAAGATCCTCTCTCTCTCCCACTCTCTCTTTCTCTCCTCAAGGCCTTCTCAAGACAAGCCAGCAGCCAAAGGTCTTCAAAAATGTTGAACAAGAGCTCTTAAATAGAAGAGCTTCAAAGGAGCTCATTAATTGTATGTTGCTAACTTTATCATCCAGGCCGATATGGACATCGGCCTGGCCGATTAGTACAAATCTCAGAAGATCGGCCAGAGCATCAACCTGGATGTACTCCTGGACGATTCAAAATTAGCTTGATCGTCCCGGGCGATATTAATATCGTCCTGGCAGATCAGTTCAAATCAGGCGGAAATTGTCCTGAGCATCGCCCTAGATACGAGCTGGCCGATATTTATCGTCCTGAAGTAACTTAAGGTTTTTGACTGGATCGTCCTCGCCGATCCTGTAATCGTCCAGGACGATATGATCGTATCAATCATCCTTAATTACTCCCTTGATTTCCTAATCAATTAAGGCATAATTTGAGAATTTTGTCCAGGCCGATCAATGATCATCCTGGCCGATAATTTAAAAATACAGTATACCTTAATTGTCTATGGCGGCAACTTCTTTCTGTTTTGAGCTTATCGTCCTGGCCGATACACGTATCGTCTAGGCCGATATGTTAATGACGGCTGACTTAATTAAAAATCCTTATTTAGACTTTTTATTTTAAGCCTGATCATCCAGGACGATGTAAAAATCGACCTGGCCGATATGAGTAAAAACAAAAATTCTAAGTCTCTCAAGTGTGTGTGTGTGTGTGTAGGGTTACTTAGTATCAGTCTCTTTGACCATTACAAGTAGACTCAAGAAGTGAAAAACAAAAGTACAGACTGACTAAACCCTAAACCTATGCAATCCTGAACTGGCTTCATCTGTTCGTCCGATCTTCGATTCCTGAAAAGTTAGAAGAAACAAGTAGTCCAAGAGAATCAATAGTGTTTGTCAATCATCAAAACACAGGTCATGAAAATAGGTTTGCAACACTACATACTATATACGAAGGCACGAATGAAATCGAGCAATCCAAGTTAAATTTATTAATGCATGATTTTGAATTATTTTCCATGAAACTTTTTGAAACGATCTTAGACATGTATACCAGATTTATTCAAATTATAAACTCATTGCATGCTTTAGGAAAAGAATTTTTAAATTTTAAAAAAGTTAACAAAAATTCTTCATTGTCTACTGGATAAGTTTAATGCCAAAGTAATTGTTATTTGTGAATCAAAAGATTTGAATGATTATTCTATTGATAATTTGATTGGCTCACTCATTGCTTACGTGCAATATTTGGGTCAAAGACTTTTGGATGCAAGTGAAATGATTGTTCTAAAAACTGAAGATACAAAAAGAGATTGCTTAGTTGGTGACGAATGCAATAACTTGACAAGCAAATCACAAAGCTCACCAAAGCATAAGCAAAAGTGAAAAAAAGGTAAAAGTGGTAAGGATGTCCATATTTCTTCTGACGTTATTTGCTTTCGATGTAGGAAGCCTGGACATATAAAAAAAATCAGTGCCCTAATTTAAGAATTCTTCCAACGAAAGAAAAGAGCAAGAAGAAGCAAAATTTAAACTGGGAAATAATGAAAGGCAAAAAATCTCATGGGCATATATGGTTTCTGAAGCATCGGACAAGGAGAGAGATAATGGTTAAAAGCCTTTCGTATTTTTGTGTTGTGTTTTTATGTTTTTCTATTTTGTGTTTTTGTTTTGTTTTTTCTTTGAAATTTTTATTTTCATGAAAGTTTTTCTCTGATCAACACGCATATTTACTTTTCTAAAAATGAAAAATCTACTTCCTATTTTTTCTTGAAATCTTTGGTAAGTTGTGTTTGACTTCTCTATAACACTCAAAGGAAGGAAACTCATATTTTTTATTCTCAATCTCTATTTTCTAAAAGAGGTTATCCTACTTTTGATTTAAAATCTTTTTCTTCTTTTAAATTTGTTTTTGAAACTAAATTTTTTATCTCCTTATATTTTATTTATTGCATAGGAATCTTTTGCAATGTGTTGAATCTACATCATAATTTTCTTAATCAAGAATTTCATTTTTATCAATAAGATAGGTTTACTTTTATTTTTAAGATTTCAGAAAGATAGCATATTAAAAAAAAAAATGGCCAATGATATCAAAAATAAAAGATGCGCAATGACGCCAAATTGAAAAATATACACAAAAGTGTATCAAAAATCAAAAGATGTGCAAAGATCACCATTCAAATTGACAAGAGGAATAAAATGAGCCCACAAAATTTAATGCTTACCATTCTTGTACTTCTTAAAAGCTTAAGAAAACCCTTGATACTTTCGATACTTGAGTTCGAAAATCTTGATTCCTAATTCAACAATTCATGCATTAATCTTCTATAAGATATATTTTATGAAAGGAGTTTTAAAAAATTTCTGTTTCTTTCTCAAATTTTTCTTATAATTTAGATATTGAATTAAAAAGTTTTTTTGCTTTTTTTTAAAGAACTTGAGTTTGGATAATCAAATTCTGAATTTCTAATCTTTTATCTGGGCTATGCGTTGTTGTCAATACATTTCTACTAAGTTTTTGATTAAAACCAAGAGGTAAAATTTCCCAATTTAAGATTATTATTTTTTTTTCACTAGATCAGGGAACGTTTTTGTTTTTTATTCATTTTATTTTTTTGTTTGTGTCTCCTCTCTTTTTGATAATGTCAAAGGGGGAGAATTTAATGTTGAATTTTGTATCCTTTTTTTTCAAAAAAATTAAAAAAAAAACAAAAATATTTTTTTTTCCTCCCCTATTTTTTAAAAGTGTTATTTTAGTGAGGGGGGATTAAGAGAAAATGTTTCTTTTTGTAAATTCAAATTGAATTGTTTGTCATCATAAAAAAGGGGGAGATTATTGCGGATCTGTTTTCATGGTTTATAGTTTTGATGATAGCAAACACTCTTATTTCTCTATGACGGGCTTATTTACTAACATTTTAGGTTCACACGATCAGATTGCAATTTGGAACCAGCTCAAGATTGGGTAGACTAGTCTGAGTCAGTTTGTACACTTTTTCCTTTCTTGAGTGTATTGTATTTGGTGTGGCTCCTAATGTTTTGTAACTTGGAATATTTTCTGTTGCTCTCTAAAGATTTCTATTTTTGGTAACATCGTCCGGGATGATCTGTCCAAAAAGCAGCAGAAACCCTAATTAGGGTATCCTCATTAAAGAAGTCGTCATTATGCAAAAAAATATCGTCCTAGATGATTTTATATCGGCTAGGACGATAGACTCAATTTAGAAAGAATCTGCCGCCATATCTAATTAAAAAATAACCTATTTTTAGACATCGTCCAGGTGGATCATCCAGAACTATAAAAATATCGTCCAGGATGATCCAAGTCAACTTTTTCAAAATTTCTCTGGAATTTTATGGAAATGAATTATGACTTGATTTCAACGATCAAATCGGCCTAAACGATCGCCAAATCGTCCTGGCCGATGTGCTCGACGATTGGACATCAGATAGCTATTTTTCAGGGTGATGTTCAGGACGATATTCCATAATTTGTTCTGATTGTCTAGGATGATATATTATCGTCCTGGACAATATGAACAAACTTTTTCTGATTGTCTCAAATCATTCCGGCTGATTGGGGCTTAAATTTACACTGATCGTACAGAATGATATTAGTATCATCCTGGACGATAATGTCGGCATCTTGCATTAATGAGCTCGTTTTGAGATCTTATATTTAAGCTATGACATGTCACTTTGTAAGTATCTTTGGCAATCATTGTAGCTTCATTCTTGTGGGGAAAAACTTGAAGAGAGAGCTTGAAAGGGGAGTGAGGATAGGGTGGAGTTTGTAGAGGGAGAAGATCCTGTAAGGGGGGGCCTCAAGGGAGTGTGGAGGGGGATCCACACGGTTGCTCCGGCAAGCTCGCACCTGAATACCATCGGATTCAAGGCTTGTCTCGAGGGAAGTTCATCAAAGAAGAAGATCTCTTTTGGTGTCAAAGGACCCAGCGACTCCACCGCCCCAGGAAGGTGGAAGTGATTTTGTAAGGGATTCTCCGCCTAGCTGTGGGGGCTAAATGAGAGACACTTATTTTAGTGCAATACTTGAAGGGTGCCTCCAAGGATTGGACGCAGGTCAAGATTTGACCGAACCACTATAAAATTCGGTGTGTTCTTTCTTATTATTTGCTTCCGCATTTAGTTTTTCTTTGTGGTGATTTTGGTTTTAGTTTTATCTTTGGTTTTAAAGTTATCCAATTCATCTCTCTCTTTGTTAGCCTTGGGCTAGTTCATAAGGTCTTAACATCCCTAACAAACTTTTAAGTGCCATCTGAGAACTTTCACTTATTGCAAATAAAACATAATGGCATGATAGGTTACCTGAAGCGATGTTGGCCATAGGACTACCTACCGTACTCCTACTCAGTCCACCCCATATGCTTTAGCTTTTGGGGTTGAAGTAGTCCTCCCACTTGAGGTCCAGCTCCCCTCACTACGTATGGTAGTTAGTTTTAATCTATCTGATGAAGATAACGCCCGACTAAGGTTGGAGGAGCTTGATGTTTTAGAGGAGCTTTGTTTACAAGCTTATCAAAACCTTAAGCTATGCCAGGCTGAAATGGCCCGGCACCACGATCGCCTTGTTAGACCCCATGCTTTCTGGGTAGGTGATCTAGTTCTATTTTTGTGTAGGCCTATCGTTTCGCATTGGCATCGAAGTGGTAAGTTTGAGCCTATTTGGGAAGGCACTTTTGGTGTAAAGAAAATTTATGAAAGTGGTGCCTACCTACTTGTTGATGTAAATGGTGTTCACCCTATGTCTGTCATCAACAGGATGTACTTAAAAAAGTACTATGCCTAAGTCTAATACGTCATAGGGGAGCCTCCCTACCGCTTGTAGATATCCCTATGTATATGTACCTCCTAAAAGGATCCCTGTTACTTTTCATCAATCTGTGTGACCACGATGATTTATCCTCTGCCACACGAAGTTTGCTTTAAAGAGTATAATGTTATCCTTGAAGGTGATACGCTAATACGCCGTAGGGATATTTTGTACTTCCATTTGTGCATACCAATCACATTAGTGCCAGAGCATATAATTTATTTTTTTTACTTTGCTCTCCTCTTTCGTAGGACTTAGTACCCCAGTTTCACTTCCCATCCCAAGTGTGATCTAGGATATCAAAACTAGTAAGTTTCAAGCCTATTTTTGAGATGTGATACTCGGTCCACACCATCCTATGATAGTGAGGTGTGATGATAGAGATCCACTATCCCTATTTGAGTTTCTTCTCCCTATTAGCCCTGATTTGATAGTTGTTTCCTCCAGTCCATTCATATGAGTTTAATGTGATGAGGGATGTCAGAGTCTTTAGTTTATACACTTTTTGAGATGAGATACTGGGTCCATATCATCCTATGCTAGTTAGTAGTGGTAATGTTAATCCTCTATCCTGATTTTAATTTTTTGTTATACATTAATTTCACTATGATTGGGCTCCCCAATTCATTCACATAAGTTGAATGTGGTCTGGGTTATCAAAACCAACGATTCACTTTCTTACAAGATCCTGTGTAATCTCTTTCCCCAATTTTATTCATGTGCAAACATGGTCTGGGATATCAAAAACCATTCACTTTTTCCCTCCCTTAAAAAATATACAAGTGATAAAAAGAGGAAAGCTCTTAGTAGAGCAAAATTGGCTTCCCTTGTCACAGGAGGAACCCGGTAAAAACTCTCTAAGAGCACAAATTCCCCAAACTTCTTCTTTCTTCTCCTTCGAAGCACTTCGATGATTGCTTCAAGGATGAGTCCACACTTAGTTGGTTGTAAATCTCTATGATTCTACATGTTCTTCTTTCCTAGTGATGTGATACATTATATCATGGATGTCAACATCACTACCTTATGGGCTTGGGTCTTGCTGAGGAAAGATCAATCCCCTTCTGCCCTCTTTTGGTAGCCTACTCTCCCATTCATGCACTGCTCTAAGCTGCCATGGTAGTCATATGAATGTGATAGTGTCACTTTTACTCTGCACAGGGTCCTACCCGGTTAGGGTAGGTGCTACTATTGTGACCTTTTGATAATCATTGATTTCACTCATGATCACTATACGAGGTGTCAGGGGTGTTATCTTATCACCTCAGAGTTGTTTCCTTAGTTGTGATGTAGTAAATCCTGTCTCGGATGTTAACATCATATTTTTAGGAGCTCTAATTTTCTAGTAGAAGATCGGCTCTTTGGTTTCTTTCACCAATTACTTCAACATTTTTACCCTACTCTTAGCCGCTAGAGTAGTCATATGAATGTGGTTTTGTTGCTTTTGCTTCCCACATGGTTCTACCTGATTAGGGTAGGTGTTACCACTATAATCCTCTGATATTTTATCAATCTTATTGATGATTACTATCCTCAGATAGTGAGTGTGTCCCCTTTCTAGCTAGAGTTATCTTCCTAGGTGTGATGTAGTGTATCCTATCTTGGGTGTTAACATCACTAGTTTAAGAACTTTGATCTTCTAGTAGAAGATCAGTTCTTCTATTCCTCTTTGTGACTTATCCTATCATTCATACACTAGGCTCAGTTTCTAGATTATTCTTATGAATGTGTTGAAGTCACTTGCAATTCCTACAGGGTCCCACTAGTTTACGTGGGTGTTACCACTATGAGCTTTTTCTCATTTAGAGTCATTGTCCTTAGTGGTGAGAGTGCTCCCTCGCTACTTTGGTTCTTTTCATCTTACTTGGTGATATGTGACGTCATGCCTTAGGTGCCACCATCACCTTTTTCTTGAGCTTTGATGTTCTAATAGAAAGTCAAACTCTTTCGTGCCTTTTACCACTTGCGTTCCCATTGATACCCGACTCCTAGCTGCCGGAGAGGTCCTTTGGATGTTTTGATATTGCTTCCACTCCTTACAGGATCCCCATCAGTTAGTATGGGTTTACCACTGTAGCTTCCTTGATGGTTATTTTTACTAGGCTTAGTCTTACTTTTTGTAGCATAGGTGCCCCCTTGCTACTTCAGTTCTTTTTACTCACTTGGAATGAGATTACCCTTTTGCATAATCTACTAGGGGTGTATCTCTTTCAGATTTCTTGGGAGTCATCATTCTGATGTTTTTCTCTCCCCTTTTGTGTAGGGGTTAGGGTTCCTTAAGAGATCCTGACGGCATCTGGATACTCATGGTCACGACGATTTGTCCTCTACCATGTGGTTACCAAAATGCTAGCTTGAGATTCCTTAGGTTGTTCTACCCTTAGAATTCTTTCATATACCTTTTATTTCTCCCTCACATCCCTATATAGTTCTGTGTCTGGCTGATATTGAGGTGACTTTTACCTCCTATTCTGTTGTTTTCATATAAATAGATAGGTAGTTGGTTTCACTTGTTTGGTTGAGAGAGCCTAACAGAGCCCCTGGAAGGTACTCCTCACCATTCTTTTTTTCCTTATGATTGTCCTGTTGTGATCAGGCAGGCATCAGAGCTCGACTCTTTACCCACTACTCCCGATAGGAGAAAGTGAGTATTGAGCCCTTCCTCATTTGTAAGGCTGAGCTGGTCGAGTAGATGTTGAAGCTTACCTGGTTAAGAGAAGCCTGGCTAGAGCACCTGGAAGACATTCCTTACCACCTCTCTTTACCCTAGATGTCCTGTTAAAGACTAGGCAGACATTCATTTTTGTGGCTCATGAGCTTCTTATTGAGGTCAGGCAGAAGTAGTGAGTCACCCCAATCCACTATTCTAAAAGGACCAGGGAGGAGTGTGATCCTTTTCATCTTCTACCCCGCTTCCCAGATACGGTCAAACTGGAAGTAGGTTTTACTTACCCGGTTAAGAGAGCTTGACATAGTCCCTGGGAAGCATTCCTTAACACTCCTTTACTCCGGATGTCCTATTAAAGACTAGATAGGCTTCCATTTTTTATGGCTCATGAGATTCTTACTCAGGTCAGGCAGAAGTAGTGAGTCACCCTAATCCACTATTTTGAAAAGGATCAGGAGGAGCGGGATCCTTTTCTCCTTCTAACCTACCCCGTTGTCTAGATACGGTCAGACTGGTAGTAGATTTTACTTACTCAGTTAAGACAGCCCGATAGGGTTCCTGGGAGGCATTCCTTAACACCCATTTACTCCGGATGTTCTGTTAAAGACTAGGTAGGCTTCCATTTTTATGGTTTATGAGCTTCTTGCTGAGGTTAGTCAGAAACAGTGAGTCACCCATATCCACTATTCTAAAAAGATCAGCAGGAGACGGGATCCTTTTTACCTTCTACCCCACTGTCGAGATACGGTCAGATTGGTAGTAGGTTTTACTTACCCTGTTAAGAGAGCACGATAGAGTCCCTAAGAGGCATTCCTTAACTCCCCTTTACTCCGGATGTCCTATTAAAGACTAGACAGACTTACATTTTTGTGGCTCATGAGCTTCTTGCTGAGGTCAAGTAGAAGTAGTGAGTCACCCAAATCCACTGTTCTAAAAGGATCAGGAGAAGCGGGATCCTTTTCACATTCTACCCTGCAGTCCAGATACACTCAGACTGGCAAAAGATATTACTTACTCGATTAAGATAGCCCGACAGAGTCCCTAGGAGGTATTCCTTAACACCCCCTTTACTCCGGATGTCCTTTTAAAGACTGGCAGCCTTCTATTTTCATGGCTTATGAGTTTTTCTTGCTGAGATCAGATAGAAGTAGTGAGTCACCCCAATCCACTGCTCTGAAAGGATCAGGAGGAGACGAGATCCTTATCACCTTTTACCCCGCTGTCCTGATACGGTCAGACTGGTAGTTGATTTTACCTTTTCGGTTGAGAAAGCTCGATAGAGTCCCTAGGAGGCATTTCTCACCACCCCTTTTACTTCGGATGTCCTGTTAAAGACTCAGCAGGCTTTCATTTTGTGGCTTAGTCACTTTTGCTGAGGTCAGGCAGAAGTGTTGAGTCACCCCCATCCACTGTTCTGAAAGGATCAGGGAGAGACGGGATCTTTTTTGCCTTCTATCTGGCTCTTTCGATATAGTCAGGCAGATAGTTATCTTTTACTTACCTATTTGGGAGAGCCCGACAAAGTCACTAGGACGCATTCCTTACTACCTTTCTACCCTGAGTGTCCTATTGTGATCAAGCAGGCATCAGATTTCTTTACTACTTTATTTGTTGTTTTGATTTGGTTAGGCAAATACTGATTCACCCCCCCAATCCATTATTCTAAGATGAGCAGGAGGAGATGGGACCCCCTACACCTTCTATTCTGCTGTTTCGATATGGTCAGGCAGATAGTCGGTCTACTTTTACTACTTTACTTTTGGTTCTTCCCTTGACTCTGCCCCTGCTACAGAGTAAGGCTAGGGGGAAAACCCCCTTACTTTTTCACCATCGTGGTGACTTATACTTTTGGTTCCTCCCTTGGCTCTGCCCCTGCTATGGGGTAAGCCTAGGGAGAACCTCCTTTACTTTTTCACCCTCGTTGTGACCTATACTCTCGATTCTCGCTTTTGGCTTTACCCTCAACTACAGGGTAAGGCTAGGGGAGAATACCCTTTACCTCTTTTTCACCCTTGTGATGATCTTTACTTTGTTCATGTCCTTGGCTCTACCCTTGTTAAAGGGTAAGTCTAGGGAGGACCCCACTACTTATTCACCATTTGGTTACATCTTACTTGTGCACTGCTGCTCATGCTTTTTTCCTAGGCTATGCCCCCACTATAGGGTAAGGCCAGGATAAGGGATCCCTACTTACTTCCACCTTTTCAGTACTCTTACACTCATGATCTTCACTCTACTTCCTTTGTCTCAGTCGGTCAACGCCAATATGAGCGATTCACTAGTTG
This sequence comes from Dendrobium officinale, assembly GCA_019514585.1. Classification (NCBI taxonomy): domain Eukaryota; kingdom Viridiplantae; phylum Streptophyta; class Magnoliopsida; order Asparagales; family Orchidaceae; genus Dendrobium; species Dendrobium officinale. The sequence goes on along the minus strand of CM033693.1, from coordinate 7,617,864 downwards.
TTCGTCGCTCCTGTTAAAAGGTTTGTTTGTTGACCTATTTTTTCTCCATAACCAGGTCAAAGAGTTGACCTAGTCATATTTGACCAGGCTAAACCCCAGGACTCATCCCAATGGGTTTAGGGGAGTCAAGTCAAGTCTATATTGAGCCCATACCCAGATCCTAGGTCAACCTGTTTGACCAGGTTAATTAGGATTGACTCAAATTGACCCAGATGCCCTCTTTTGATGTAAAAATCAATTTCAGAGCTCCTCGAGCCCTTTTTTTTCCCTCTATTGGACTCAGTAAGTCAGACCCAGCCCTTTGGACCTAGACTTGTGTCATGGATCAACCTAGTTGACCAAGTCAATATGGTTTGACCCACTAAGGTCCTTTTGAGCACAAATCAATTTTAAATCAATTCCAAACCTCCTTGGACTCATCCCTATCAGTCAATGGGTCTAAATAGGCTAAATTGACCAAGTCAAATATTGACTGGGTCAATCCAAGCCTTAATGGATCATTTAGACCCATTAGAGCCCAAATAAAGCTTGCTTGCATTCAAACCTATCCATGGTTCAATCCACTGATCCCCTTTATTCTATTTGACTGGGTTGACCAGGTCAACCTTTGACGTGGTCGACCCAAGTCTTAAATAGGTCAAAATAACCTATTTAAGCCCATTAAGAGCCTATTAAGTGCATCCAATGCCCCATTGATGGTCTAGAATTCAAAATCCCGTGGAATCAATTCAATTTCACTCCCAATCACCTCTGTTTTGAATCTTGGTCGTCCCTTTTGGATCCATGCATTTAAATAGTGAAAATTAGGGCTTGTGAAGGGCTTTTTGCTAACCTCTCTCTCTCTCTAGGTGCTCCAAGACTGAGAATTCTCATGTGTGAGCTCCTGAGACTTCTCCTACTTCCCCCCACTCAAACCCGACAGGTCAAAGCTCAACGGTGGTCGGATTCTGGCGACTCGATGCCAAATAGCTTCCCAGAGATTTCCTATCGATCCACTACTTTTTTAAATGAGGTTTCTTCTGCAAATAGGAGCATGGACAATCTACAAGTGCAACAAGCAGAGATCTCCCAAATCCATTGGGTATTTTTGGTAAAATCTTCAACCCTAGTCAAGAACACATAGGGTTAATTAGCATTCTATTAAGCACCTTTAAGACCAAATTTTCATATCCCCAATGATTCTCTTCATTTATGCATACTGTGGTTAAGATTTCGTTGTGTTTGGTGCACCCGATCAAGAGAACAACCCAAAAAAACCATATGGGGCTTCTGTTTCGCCCTAAGCCGAGCGGTACGGGATCTCCACCGTTGATATCTTGATCAATCGCTATGATCCCGTCTTTCCGCGGTTCTGTCTGAACCGCTGAATTGAATCCGCGGTCATCCCCTCGGTCCAGCATAATCAGGGGTGTAGAATCCATACCGGGCGGATCTGATGGCTCCCACGCTATGCCGACGTGGATGAGTGGTGCCATGTGGTTGACCGCCACCGCAATTATTGCTCGGACCGTGGAACCAGTCCCGGGGCGCCATGTGGCCCACCACCGTCGCCGCCGCCTTTAATTAATTAAAAATTTATTTTTACTTCCTTTTTTAAATCACATTTTCTTTAACAAATCACTAAAAAATTCATTTTTAACTAAAAAATTGCCTATAATATATCAAATTGTTTCGTATTTGAATCCTTTTTAATTTAAAATTATTTTTCATTTAAAAAATAATAATTTATATTTTCAAATATTTTAAAAATAGTAAAAATACCTCTTTTTATTATTTTATAATTATTATTACTATTTTAATTACAATACTAATTATTATTATTATTTTAATATTAATTTTTTAGTAATTCATGATATGATTATTATTATTATTAAGAATTTATTTTTAAACCACTATTACTATTATTCTTAATATTTTATTATAATTATTAATTTTTTTAATTATTATTATTATTATTATTATTATTATTATTTAATATTGATTATTACCAATATTTTCATTATTATTATTATTAATTATTGTTATTTTAAATTTTACTATTATTATTATTATTATTAATCTCAAGATATAATTATTTTAAATATATAATTATATTTGCATATTATTATTATTATTATTATTATTATTATTATTATTATTACTATTATTGTTATTATTATTTTTAAATTAAAAGTCTTTTAAAAAGGTTTATTATTATTATTATTATTATTATTATTATTATTATTATTATTATTATTATCATTATTATTTTAAAATTATCATTATTATTATTTTGTTAATTGAACTTCAAATTTTAGAAAGTTTATTACTTTAATTTAATTACTCTTAAACATTTATTATTTGAAGATTATTTTAAAAATGACTTTTAATTATTTAAACTTTATAAAATCGTATCTTTTTCATTTTAAATCATATTTTAGCGTATAACCGCTTGAAATTTTCAAAAAAATATGTATTTTTATTAAAAATAATTTCATACAACAATTTTTCTTTTTTTAGAAAATTTTTGTTTTACTTTAGTTATTTGATTATTTAAATATTATTTAAGTAATTATTATAAATAATTAGTTTTAAATTAAAAATTATTTTTAAACCGTTTTCAAAAACCTCGATCGGTAATCAGTGAACCTCCCCTATATTTATGTAGATACAAATTGATTTATTTTAAATTACCTTATTTTTCAAAACCTATATATTTATAAGTTTTTTTTTAAAATTACTTTGAAATTACTTACATTTTAAATCCTAAATTTTTGGAGATTCACTTTTATGAAATTTTAAAGCATGGATCATTCATATGAAGAGCCATCATGGGGGAGTGGATTAGTGAATGATTGAGTCTCAATCATTCACTAATTATCTCGTTTAGCGTACTTACTTTTCTTTTATTATAGCGTGCATGCGTAGGGTGCACGAGCACTTTAGTTTTAGGCTCTCCTAAATCTAAGGACATGGCTTGTTTATTGCTTTTGTGTATCCATTGCATTATTACCTTGAGGGTTAGCATAAAAACTCAGTTTAAAACCTACTCACATAGAGACATCCTAAGGATAATAATTAAGGACCCGTCTAGCGAACTTAGAAAAATTCTAAGAGCTAGGATAGATCTCAGATTGACATGAAAATTTCAACATTTAAACTTAATGACATCATAAACATCTCAAATTTTCTAGGAATTTTTATTGCTCTTTAGAACCCTTAATTAACCAACCCTAATTGCTTTACCCGATAAATAATGCCCCAATACTTTCTAAAAATTATAATAAAATCCATTTTAACTCATTCCCCAATAATACCTCAAATTGTTTAGAATTCCATCATTAAACCTGAGATAAATAGGGGCTCCTTAGTTTTTACCCTAATCTGACCCCTTAGTTTAACCATAATTGAAAATTACTTTTTTGTCCCAAATAATTCATTAAAAAATTATTAAAATCCCAAATTTTTTTTCAAACACTTGGGAAACACCTTATTAAGTCATTCTTGAAATTTGGGGGTGATTCCAATCAGCTTAGAGCTTATTTGGATCAAAATCATAAATTCCCCCTTAATTAGATAATTTATATCATTTAATAAATACCCAAGCTTTAGAAATTCATAACTAATTGTAAAAAATTTTCAAAGTAGTAAACTCAATCGCATTCAACTCCAATTAGGGTCTAGTATTTATTAAAAAAATTTTAGGATTCCAGAGACTAATGTAAATCTAAAAGTCAACTTTTCGGTCAACCTCAACCTATACTCTAAGAGCCGATACTTGAAAAATTCATAAATTTACCTAGGAAACTCCAAATCCAGCAAACTACCTATCTAACTACTCACCCTAAGATCTAGTATTTTACTTAAAATGTTAGGAACCTCAAACCACTATCTAATTTCCTATAGTGACCTTTTAGACTCTCTTAGCCTAGTACCTAGGAGGACCTGGGACTTTCCAAATTTGATAATATAATTTAAACTTAAAAATATCATTTTCCCTAAGTGTTAAAAAGTGATCATAAAACTAAATTAAATAAAATGGATTCTAATTCACTAATATAATGAACTTCAATTAAAATTTTCTTTTCTAGCCTTTAACAAATTTTAACCTTAAGCAATTTGAAATTAATTATCCTACATAGCACCTATCTAAAGCCACACAAACTTTACACACACATATAATTTTTGCTAGGGCACCACTTCTAGATTTAGGCTAGGCCGGTGTTTTCTTTTTTATTGTGTGCTGGGTTTTTTTGAGTTTTTTCACTATAAAGTAGTGATGAATTGATGATGTGTTTGCTTACTTTTTACTGCACTGTTAAATTGATGTGATGTGCATTAGATCTACCCCTAAGTTAGGGATGATATGTATTATTCTTCTTGCAGGTGGCCATACTCACACAACACTAAATAAAAAGGGGGAGCAAATGTCATGATTTAAATGCTAATACTATTTTATGCAAGAACTTGCTTAGCTCCCCGTAAGAAAATGAGGGCTAAAAATTATAATTATAAACTACTACAGGTGGATTGCTTAGCCCTCAATAATTAAGAGCATGCCAAGTATGGTTTATGATGTGTACTTTTATTTCCATATAAAGTGCTTAGGATTTTTTGCTACGATAACCTTGCAGGTGACTTTAGATTTACTGCTTTCCACTTAATGTAATAATTTGTAATAATTTGTGAAGAGTTGTGAAAATGAGATTTGATTGGGATATTCTTATCCAACTCGAATTCCAAATGAAGAAGCATCCTCATAGGGGAGAGTCTTCTTTCTTTTTGGAATATCAAGTTTGGATGGCTTTAGATATCCAAAGAGAAAAGGTAATGCCCCCTTCGAGAGGGGGATTGTCTCTTCGTTTGGATATTCAAGCCAAGATGAATTCAAGGAGTCTAAGGAGGAGAAGGCCCAAGAAGTCTAACGAGGAGAATATCTAAGGAGTCCAAGGATGAGAGTTTTCAAGTAGTCCAAGGAGAAGAATTCCAAAGAAGACTGAAAAGCTGAAGAATTGAAGACCCAAAGATCCCACTCAAAGTCATTTGGTGTTAACATCATATAGGCTTTAGAAATCCAGGTTGTTGGCAGTGGTGCCCGGCCACTTTACTTTTATGCAGAACCCAGGTTTATAATTAAAAGGCAGTTAGCCTATAGATATTTAGTTAATGTAATTTATTTATATTGATGTGTTTTTATTTATGCTGATTGCCTTTAGGTTTGCAACTGTTTTCCTTAGTTTTTTTGGCAACTTTGTATATCGAATTTTTGTTTTGTATACGTCTAGATCTCATTGAGGCTCTACTAAAATCCTCTAAAAATATTTTCTACTAATAACTAATCAATTCAAATTTTTTGAGTTTAAATAATATACAAAAATCTAACGATCTAGAGAATTACCAGGAATCATCCGGGTTGTCGCATGCAAATTAATGCATTACTCTCTCCTTCTTGTAAGACCCTTCCCCGACCTACTAGTAAGAGTCCAGATAATCTGCGCCTATGAGAATGATGTTGCCAAACCTACTACGGAGGCCCAATCTTTTCTAAAAAATATATTTTATATACGCTTGTTTTTAAAATCTTTATGCATACATGATTTTTAGATACTTCAAAAACTAGCATGCATCGTATTAGAAACAAATCTAATTAAAAATTTAATTGCATCAAACTATGAGCATTTACCTCACCCATAAGTACAAAAGTCAATTAGGAAAACTCTTAAGTAGATGCCGAACCTAAACTTCCAAAAGCTTTACGTCACCCACTCATCTTTCATAACTAAAAATACTATATGGATTTTGAATCGATTAGGTGATTAGCTGGCTCCCCCAATCCAGGCCGGGGTAAGTCCAGGCATTTCATACATTACATTAGTTAGCCGAAATGTGGTCCTATGTATTATTTACTAGAACACTAAACCCAATCTAGATTTAGGATTCAAGGCTACAACACTCGGTCTCGGTTGTAATGCCTTAAATAGTGAGTAAGTTCCCTTAATCTTAAGGGACATAACAATCCTAAAAATGTGATTGGATTTCTTTATCTTAAGTATCCTAGTTTCTCTGTTATGTACCTCTAGACCCTCTGAATGTTTCAATGAACGATCATGCATCTCTAATGAGCCAAAATCACTACATTTCATCCTTTTGAGTAGGACTTCCTAGTCATATACCCTTGTGTCAATCCCACTTTGAGAGGATAATAAATGAACCTTAATCAAGAGTTTTCTCAGGGTATCTAACTTGAAGAGGTAATTAACCAATGGGGCTTGCGCCCGTAGGAAACACAATTCCACCATCAACTAAAAGCCATCAAAGCCTGATATTAACGTGTGGGGGAAACCCGTTGTTCTGATTAGGTCGTATATTATTACTACCCATCGAGGTTATGCTATTAGAGAGCCTCTATTAAAAATGTGTTAGTCCGTAGTGCACGAATCTAATCTGTCCTTTCCATTGGCCTTTCGATGTGAGGATGTAAAGGCCTACGATCATTTTGTCCTACGGGACAGTGCAGTCATATCCATTGCCGTTCGAACCCCACCAGCGTTGTCTCCACTCGGAGGTCCAATAATATGTGATAAATTAAGAATAAATACAATCCTTCAACTCTATTTTTATGAGATTTCACAATTAAGAGGCATGTCTCAAAAAATCAGAGGGTTTTTTCCCTTCTAATTTTATTAGCTAGGTTTGTGCTTGTATTTCTAATTTATCACTTTTCTGAGTTGGCTTGGATTGGAGTTAGGAAGGTTTTTTTCAATACTGATGAGTGGGCCTTAAGAATGGCTTTTCCCAATAAGCCCATATTTAATTTATATTTTTCATGTGATTCCAACTATCTTGGAATATTATTTCTTTTCTGCCAAGTGTGCATTGCTTTGAGCCATTTGTTATGATAATGGTTTTTCAACCTTTATCACTTCTTATAGTGATCATGACCTTCTTATATTTGGAAAATCATTCCTCCTTATTACACTATTTTTTAAGAAAATCCTAGCAAAAGTTAATTGAATCATCTGGTCCTGATGGTGAATCCTAAAAAAACTGATAGCATTATCATAGTACCTAAATAATACCCTGCCAATGATATATTTGCCTGTCAATAACATCCCTTCCTTTTATCTATAATTACTTTAACTGGGTTTATTAATTTCCATTAAGCGAGTCCACCTATTCTGAGTTCTCACCTCTCCATTATCTATTATCAACTAACAACATTCTGCATTGGAAAGATACTATGTTGGATACAGGGAAAATCATACCTAATTTTGTTCTAAGCAAATTAAAAATATGATTATAATCAAAAGTTTCTTTAGTTTTGTCTAAACAATTATTCTAAGAAAATGCATATGGTTTTTATGGTGTTACTAATTGCAAGCAAAAAATTCAAGGGGGGTTTGGGAATTCCCTTCATTTCATGCTCTTAAATATTTGTTCATTGCTCTAAAATCTTAGAAATTATAATTACTCATCCATACTTTCTTCTTCGAATCATCAACAACTGACTTGCTCCCATGGAAAAATCCTTCTCCCTACGTTCATCCATTATGTGGAAAAGCATCTGTGATCAGCAATCCAAAGCAAAAAATTGATTTACTTTTAATGTTAAGTTTCCCCAGTAATAGTCTCCCTTGTGGAACCACTGATACAAGGTTTTACCATTAAATGCAACAAACCTCATCATGATTCTTTGTGTTTCTTTTCCTACTAAACGGCACAAAGGCCTTATTTGCAATATTTAACTCTAGATATTTAGACGTTTAGCTTCAATGCCATGAGACTATTAATGATAGGATTTCCTTCAATTCCGAATCACACTGATGTTAGTAAATGTTTCTTGATTTGGATTCAAGTAAACTAGGTGGTTTATACTCTTTAATCCAAATGTTATTATAATAAGGATACTTTCAGTTCCTTGGCATTCTGCAGTTTGGCATAAACATTTATGCTCTTAGGTACTCCTATATTTTGCTGGCTTGGTTAGGGTTGGAGGTCACGAAAATAAAACTGATACACTTATTCAAAAGAATATCGATGTTGATCACTATTTGTTAGCATGTGTAATTCGAATTTATGAAAGTACAACACACCTTTTCTTTTAGTGTAATTTCTTTTCCTTTAATCATATCATGCATTAAATGCCTTACTATTAAAGAAGTTCCTATGATGCATCCAAAACTATTTCAAATAATGGATTATATTCCTTGGAAGAGCTAACTACTGCTCTTTGGACTTTTGTTTTTATGGTTCTCAATCTACAACATATTGGAGGGAAAGGAATTCAAGAAATGTTGCCAACTATTTTAAACATAACATCACTGATTTATGGGATCATTAGAAAAAGGCAATTTATTGTCTTAAAGCTTTTAAGCTGAAAAAACCAGAGGAGATTTTTTTTTAATTTGTTTTCTTCGTTTAGCATTTTATGTGGCATGTGGTCCTGCCTTGGATGTTCTCTTATATAAGCAATGTAGTTTGTTTTTTGATGTGGCACTCTCCATTTTTAGTTATCTGTTCAGGTATTTCTTAAGGTTTCGTATTGCTTGGCACCGATTTTTGTAATGGTGTTTGTACTCAGTTTATGGCTTAGGGCTTGAGGTTTGGCCGATATATGGTGGCCAAGGATGATCCTTGCATTTCTATATATCCATGGATGTGTTGGTGGAATTTTGAAAACATGTTTTGAAAATATTAGTTTTCTTTGGGGAATTTTGAAATTGAGATTTAAATTCTAATATCTAGAAGTAGTCGAATCAACTCGCTCGGAAAAGTATATCACCCCGAAGGGCGAAAAAAAAATTCCACGACGGTGTTTCAGGCTTAGAATTATGTAAATTCGTCTTGAATATCACTGGCTAGATTCTAAAGAGACTTCGCTACGGCCCCGAGGGGACGAGGTAGGGTTCAATTAAAAATCTAGTTATGATATAGCAAAAAGAGTGATGATTGCCGAATTCATATCCAAAGCTTTATCAGGAGAAGGATGTGGTCTCCCAAAGGGAGATATCACCTTTTCAATGATAATTCTATCTAATATGATAACGACAATCATTTTTTGTTTTCCCCAAAGAAATCTAAGAGGGGGTTTATTTTTAAAAGATTAATTTTGAAATCAGGTGTGTGGGGTTCCAAATCTCTTATGATCGGAAAGCCCTCGTAAGTTATTTACATCGTAGGGAGACAGAGTCCCCCTATGAAAACTCTTGATTAAAATAAGAACGAAATTTTGTTAGATATTCTAGGAGTGATATCAAAAAATTGAATAGAATCTTTTGGAAAAATAAAAAGGGAGTTGATCAAAATTGAACAGTTATTAATAGAGATCGAGGGAAGAGAGGTAGGGGACACTTTGAGATTCCAGAAACCATCCAGAAGTGTCCCGATCCTAATTCTAAATGTTGGGCTTTATATTTTAGGATTTAAAGAGAAATTTAATTTGAGTTGAACATTTTATTAGAAATTTGGGACTATATTCCGAGAAATTTGGGGTCTTATAATCAAAGATCTGCTTCGGATCCTAAAATCTAATTGGACGCTGACCACAGTCGTCCGATCCTAACTAATGCAGTGGCAAGGCCTGGACTTACCCCAGGCCTAGATTGGGGAGCCAGCTAACCCACCTAATCGATTTAAAAGAGATGAGTCCGGTCTTTTATGAAAGAGTGGTAGGGACGTTGTACTTAAAGTTTTGGGGAGAGTTGGGGCCGACATCTAAAAATTTTTTTTTCTAATTGGCCCTTTTAACTTATGTTGGGTGCTAAAATGCTAAAACTGATGCAATTAAAATTTTGACTCTTTTAATTTGTATCTAATGCAATGCATGCTGGTCGAACAACTTCCAAAATCAAATATGCTTGAAATTTTAAAAAAAAAGGCTTATAAAATAATTTTTTTAGAAGACTGGACTTCCCCCAGGTCCGGCACCTCGTCCTCATAAGGTCAGAACTATCGGACTCTACCTCGCAGGGCGGGGAAGGGTCTAAAACAAGGAAAGAAGAAGTGCAGAAATATGCATGCGACCCCGGGGTCCGATCCCTACCACAGCTAAATCCCTATGATTCGTTTATCTTTCTATGTTATTTAGACTCACTAAAAATTTTTAGACCATTTTAAAGGTTATAAAGAATAGAAGAAAACTTTCACACCCCTCACGAGTCTCACGAGGTATCAGGCCAAGCGAAAACAAAGAGCGGCACACAATCGCCAAAAAAAAACTAGGAAAAAAGCAGGCAATCCTATAAGGCAATCAATTCATCACATCAAATATTAACTAATTAATAAATGTCCATAGGCAAAGTTGCCTTGCTTATTACAAACTTATGTCTTCTTTGGACTCCTATTCTCTCAAACACCTGGGATTTTCGTAGGCAAACTACCCAAAAAGGGGATAATGAGGCACAGTCCCCTTAAAGGGGAAGGGCCAATCTTTCCTCTTTGGGTATAAAGATGAAGTGTGCATCCAAATTTTAATATTCCCAAATGAAAAATGGAATAGTCCCCAAAAGGGTACCTTTTCATCTTTGGAATCCAACACTTTGGTCCTATGTATCCCATCTCAAACTTAACTTTCACAACACTTGAATAATTTATACAAATTACATTTAATATCAACATTCAAAAATCTAGACTAATCTGCAGGGTTATCCTAGAGCAGTTAATAAAAAGAGCAATTATTCTCAAGCAGTTGTATATATATATGTGCAGGAAATGTAAGTTAAAACAAAACATGGCCACCACTCTTTCATTTGAGGGGGCTTTAGCAGTGAAAATACTGTTACAAGCTGTTATAGCAATTAACATTTATTATTAACTTAGCCCCCTTTTATTGCCCTGCATTAGAACGTGGCCACCTACAGAAAAATTATGGGAACTTACAGATCGTACCTAAACCTAAGGGTTATCTAGTCGCAAATACACATCAGTCCATACACATAGTGCAAGAAACGTAAACAGACACAAACAAAGAAATTTCATCCAAAATCTAGTGAAAACCGCGTAAAATTTGGCACACAGAATTAGAAAAAACACCGGTCAAACCTAGATCTAGATTTTGGTTTGTTCTTAGACTATCATCATAAAGTGTGAGCTGTACAAAAGGGTTGTGTGGTTGGGTTAGGTGTTGTCCTGAAGTAGGTAGTATTTGTTTATGTTGACAAAAGTTTTAAGATTTGATATTGTCTTAAAAGGCGTGGTTTGTGTGAAACATTAAATATTAATAAATTAGGGAATTTAGTTAAAATGTATTTTTAAGGAGTTATCTGATTACTGTACCTTTGTTTCCACACCGAGGCCGTGCAGTTTTATTTCACCTTACCTTGGGCTTAAACTAATAGCTCTCGTTTAAGGCCTGGGATTACTTAGTAGCAATCGGGGATTGATTAAGTTATTCTGATTTGGTTGGAATAAAAGGAGTGAATCAATATTAGAGGAATTGATTACTGATTTTAAGGGGTTGGTTGAGAATTTTAATATCCTATTAAAAAAAATAGAATTTTAGGGGGTTAAAAGAGGAAATTAACAAGTTTTAAAGAGTTTATCCGGATATCGCTAACAAAGGGGTCAAAAGTTGACTTTCACAATTAGGATTAATCTTAAGGGTTACAGATTTTTAATAAATACTCTGAGAACTCTAATTTATGAGTTTAGTAGGCAGGGTGGAACTTTAAAGTTGGAGTTTATCTATGAAAATGTTATGATTTTTAGAAGTTCTGTCCGTTTCGGACCTTATGGTCACTAAAGGAGCTGATATCCTTGGTTTTGGCTAAGTTATGTAGGGTTTATGTATCTCTAGGAAGTGATGAATTCTAATTGAAGTCATTATCCACTAAGTTGAATAATCAAAAAAAAAAAGTTTATAGTTAAGAGTGACTTTTAGGAATTTTACACACCTCGTTGTGAGTTAATCAAATTACTACGACTGCGGGAGGGGGGGGGGGGGTCTAAGGGGGTTGCTTAAGGATTTTGAACCCAAATGAGCCCTAAACTCCTTGTGATCAATTTCCAAGAAGGTCATAACCATGACCTACGGACAGTTCAACAAGTGTTTTATGACCCTTTTGGGATTTTTAAGATTTTAGGATTAATTATAAATTGGTTAACCCTTGATTTTAACTAAGCGACTAATTTAAAATAATTCTATGAGATCAATTTAAGAGTGTTTCAATTCCTTTATTGATTAGGGGATTAATTAGGGACAATTATGGACATCTTAAATGTGATTTTATAAACTAAGAATGGTTTCATTATCAATTGAATTAGGGTGTTAAGGCCATTTTCTAAGAAGGATTTTTTGAGGCTCCTACTTGTGGGAACAAAAGAAAACTCCAAAATTTGATTGATTTTGTGACCAATAAGGATTCTCCTGTCCCTATGAGAACTCAACCCACCAAATTTGAGCTCAATTAGAATATTCTAAGGTTGGTAACTAAAACCACTCAAGGTGAGCTGCTTAAGGGGGGGTTGACTGTGTAAATCACTAAAAGGGTCTATCCTAAGCTAGGTATTTGGGGAAAAAATCAGTGGCTATACACTCCTGATCTCTACACATCATCATCACACTCAAAAAACACACCACTAAATACCCGTTGGATAGGTCCATATCTTTTTTTTGAATTTTAAGGGTCAAAAAACTATGGACCCTAAACCATAAAAAAATTAGGGAGGAAAATGCCATATGAACAACTTAAATTAGAGATATTAAATTTGGACTTGTCAGAAACATTGTCAATTTCAATCTCCCAAATTTTCAAACTGGTGGACATGTATTTAAAAAGTAATTAAAGAAATTATTTAAAAGGCTAAAATTGAATTAAACCTAAGATTGATCTAACCAGAGTCTGGAAACCATAGGGCTTTTGTAGTGCTCCCTGATACTTTCAATGCGCCCTAAAACACCTAATTTGGACACGTGTGCAGGGAGTTATGAATTTTTGAAAGATCCCTTGAATTTTGGATTTATTAAATCCGGGAATTACACAGTCAGAGCCATTTACCACGCGTTCGCGCGTCGATTCGCAAGGGCAATGATTGGCGCAACGGTTTAACACGGCGGGGTAACGACAGTTGTAGGATGGCGGATCTCGAAACGACTGAGATTATCCGCTTCTCCGTTACCTCGGGGATTTAATCCTAAGCGATTGTTCAAAATCACGGCTGGGATTTCGTCTTCAAACCTCCGTCGTATCGAGACAGCGTAGGTTCTCCGGCTTGATCCGGGCGATCCCGCGGTGAACTTCGGATGAACAATTTTTGAAGGCGCGTAGCAGGATGAGTGGAAACCTTCAATCCAATGGTGGAAATCCTGTAGGGTGTTGGAGAGGTTTTCCATACACCCTCTTGACGGATCTACCTAGCTCGGGAGCTGAGGACAAAGAGTTACCGCAGAGAAGGCCTCAACGAATGAGCTTCTCTATCAGGAAGCTTCAGGGATGTATGGCAAAGATTCTGCCTTCAATGGTCGGAGACCGAGGATATATAAAGGTGACGACTTCGACGGCGGGACCCGAAAGCTTTTCACAGCGCTTGCTCGATACGGAGGAGGTCGATCTGGAGCTCGGAAGGGAAGCGTCACAGGAGTTCGAAGGGACCTCTCCCTCTGGTAATGCGACTCAGAGTATAATGCTAATAAATTTTTGCCTAGGGTGAGGTCTGGTGACCTAATGGTTGGTTCGCCACCCTTCACGCCAGGAGAAGGGACGGCCGGGATTGAACTGGGGAGGCTCTGATCGCTTGCCAGGTGGACGATGGCGACATCTAAGGGGGATCGTGGAGATCAAACCAGTGAGAAGCAGCCTTGAGCCAGGGATTGTCTGGGGGGGACCCACCGTAACTCAAATTCCATAGGCTCCGACCACCGCCGGCCATGGTCTGGGTCGGGTTGACCGGGGGAGACCGATGGGGACATGTTGGAGCCAAGGGTGAAGTCAATTTGGCCTGGGGAGGCCTGGATCAAACTAGAGGTTCGGGTTGGACCCAAACCTGCTCGGTATTGAGTCGAATTGAGCTC